>CM034465.1:6607598-6745006 GCA_019925255.1 Litchi chinensis | reverse complement strand
GACGAAATAGAGAAGCTTATGGAACAGACTGTTGGCTATATCATCTCCTCCCAGCTCAAGAATCTAACACCTAAATGACCTAAACTCGTTTGGTTCTTGGTGAATCACGTTAAAACTCCTTCATTGCAAAACTAGTGTAAAAGCTTCTTTATTCTGTCATGAAGCAACTTAAGAATAATTAGCTATAAAGGTCCAGTTTCAACTCTCCACTAACACTCTTCAAACTCTATGCTAAACTGCCACGATAAAGCAGAAAATTTTTTTTAGAGAGTTCAAAACGTTTAAATTGAGATGAGAAATAAGACAACTTTTATATTTAAACATCGTGGTTCTAATAGTGGCCTGAAACCCCATTAGGAAAGAATGACAACATATCAGCAAGCCCTTCAACATTCAACCTTTTTCTTATTAAGAGAGATGTTCAAGATTTCAATAATTTATGCCACCACATCTTTAATTTCCCAAAATCACAATAATTGACAGACAGCTTCTATGATCTTTGTTCTTAACCATGTCCAAGATTAGAATGTCAGAACTAATAGGTGTTTGGACACAACTTCAACAAAATTTGAAGCGAAAAACCAAAAAGAGGGACTAAATTAGATGCAGTTATCTAAATGCCTATTCAAGAGGTGATTAATAAAAGTTACCATACCTCCTCTGGTTGGTGGCCTTTAGTATGCATGTCCTCCATGGTCCGATAAGCAAGCAGATACAACTCCTCCTTACAGAAATATTTAATTAGGATATTGAAGGTATTATAATCAGGACTGATAGCTCCATTTTTCTCATAACATGCATTACCTTCTCCATTTCACCTGCTCTGCATATGCACAGAGCATTATATTTAAGAGAACCATGTCATATTTGCCAAACTTCGCTTCAAGCTCCCCATCCAAGTGCTTTGCCTCCTTAAAAAGCCTCCCTCGGCAGAATGCTGAAATCATGATGGTTTGGGCATAACCATCTGCATGCGCACAGTAATATAAATAATGGATATATAAATTTTCAACTTGTAAGAAATGCTAAATATATAGATATCACGCCAGGTCACTCTATTATAAATTAAAATTATTCAACCCTCCATTTCGGTAATAATATATTGCCACCAGCAACAATAACAAAGAAAAGGCAACTAAGTACATAAGACGTCCAGCAAAAATAAAGGTCAAATTATATTTCCACAACCAATACCAAATTAGTTAAGCCTCAACTACCTAGGTTTCCTAGATTAAGATTTCATTTTGTCAAAGCTTCATGACAAAAGCTCAATAGTATTCGTTTCTCATAAACATTTGTTTTTCATTTATAAGAATGTGAGGTGGAAAGAGTTTCAAAAGCAGTCCATGTTCTTTAACATGGCATGCAAAATAACAAATGCAGTTTGATGCATTCTTGGCATTTGGAATAGCTTCTTTGCTAGCCAATAAAAGCTTCTTTAAATCTCAAAAGCTCTTTTCAATTTTTTTTTTTTATTATTACATCCTTTAGTTACCACTCCAATAGAGCCTTTCGATTATTAAAAAGTTGCATACATATACCGGAAGAAGCTCAAATTTTGGGTGTTTTAATTAGACTTTTTTGAGTTTTTTTTTCTCCCTTTAAAACATTAAAATATCTAAGAGTTAAATACACAAAACCCCCTTAAGGTTAAGTCAAATACACACATATTAATATTTTACTTTTTTGTACATAATACCCCCTCATTAACAGTCAAATACACACATATTAACGGTTGATGATTAATTATCAAAGGAGAATGAGGGGGTATTGTGTACAAAAAAATAAAATATTAATATGTGTGTATTTGACTTAACCTCAAGGAGGTTTTGTGTATTTAACTCAATATCTAAAACATCCTTATGATATTGTATTAATTATACAACATTCTTTTCTAATAAAAGCCTTAATAAACGTATTCAACCTTAATTTTCATATGTCCCTTGTAATAAATTATCTATATAAAAGCTCTTTCAAAATTAAACAATCAAACGATCAACAATTTTTTTCCAAAAGCACTACTGCAACAACTTTACTTCCAAAAGATCTACTATTAAAAACTTGACTTGGACAAACCCTTCCAAACATAGCCTAGTCACAATGATATAGTAACCGATTTGATGTTTAAAATGTTGTTATAAGGCTTACTGTCTAATTGGAAATCGCCAGATTTGACGCGTTTTTCCTGCGACTCTCTAAAAATAGCTCTAGCTTCATATAAATGCCCAGCCTTAGAAAGAACATCCATTAATATACAATATGGCATCTGCAAAATGTTTTGTATACACCAAGCAACAGAATTACATTTTAAAAAGTATAAGAGAATTGAGAAACTGTGCATCTGAGAAGGTTTGTAAGAACACATAAGATTATGAACCGTTGTTATCTGGTATACATATAAGTAGAAGGCATTCGTACAAAGCAGCAAGCAAATTCATTCTCAACAAATAAAATTTTGATTCAAGAGCCTGCAAAAAATGTTTTCGATTTAAACAACAATGACTTAAAGCTATGAGTTTTGATAACAAACGACCACCAAGTCATGCTGCATGTTTCAAAATTATGCTATAAATAAAACTAAAATAATCCTCACAAAAGCAGCAAAAGGAACATAATATTTTGAAGATGAAGTGCCTCAGCCCAATTTGTGAAGTCAATTTTCTTAAGAGTGAAATCAACAACCTTAACAGATTAAGGGTGGAAACAGTATTTTTAACTCCGATCATCTAAATATAATCAATAAAAGTAAAAAATGTACCTCATCTTCAGCATGGCCTAAAGTGTCTAATTCAGCTAATAACTCCCTTGATTTTTCAAACAAGCCTCATGTAACATATACTTTAAACAAAGTTGTCAGTATTACCTGCATGCATTTGCAGAGTGATAATGAAAACACAATCACCAATCTTCACAGGAAGATAAAAATAATTGAAAGAAAAGCATATCAAACAAAATGGATATAGTGACATTTACCTAAAATACAAATCAAGTTAAAAATTGAAGCTAAACATAATAAAGAAAAAAAAAAGGGTAACAAGAAAACTACAGCCTTATTTGCATTTTTGACCCAAATGTAAATGAAATTAAAGTTTGTAATAAATGGATTACTCTATTATAGCATAACGCATAACTGGTAAGATATTAGTCAAAAGAAGAGATGAAAGGGGAAAAAAAAAAAAGAAACTGAACATAGATGTATGATATATACGTAACTAAAGACGTTGAGTGGGCCAGGTGGGCCGGAGCATAACTCAACCCAACATGATTTCAGAGGCTGACATTTAGATCAGTTTAAGCCAAGTCGTTCGACATGATAGACATGACAACACAATTTTATTTTTCATAATTCTTTTTACACAATTTATAGGAAAATTTAGACAATAAAAGTCATTTTAACTCCAACTTTGAATAATTTCATAATTGTTTTGAAAAGGATTAAAATAATAATTAACAAAAGTTCTTTGCCTACATGCAGTTTGATTTGTGCTGGGCTACGGGGCCTTTTTGGTCATGACTCTAAAACCTAGGGTCCAGACAGGCACAACCAACAACATACTTGGGTTATGATACAACGAGCTTTACCAGCCTGGCCCAATTTACATGTCTACACTAAATGTAATTCAGACCTCCCAGACACATCATGGTAACAACCATAACAATCGTAATCCCCAATTTTCACTGGCAAGATAAACATGAAGACAAACCTTATTTGGCACTAACCCTAAAGGTTTCATCTCTTGTACTAACTCATCAGCCTTCTTGTTGTAGTTTCCGCCCAAAGAGTAAGCATTGAGTGTAAAGCTATGGTGATATAAATTAGGTGAATTACCTTTGTCTTTCATTTGATCAAAATAGCTTCGAGCTTCCTCACACAGATTATTTGAAGCACAGACAGCCAAAAGTATCCCGTACATTACACCATCCATCTGTAGCCCATAATATTTTAACTCCTGAACCAACTCTAACGCCTTAGAATAGCCATGCTTAACTTTAATGCAACTTGAAAGCAGCTAAGGATGACAAAAGCCCACAGTTATGAAGAGCAACAAAAAAATTATAACGGATAAAATGGCATCATTTATAACAATATTTCCTACTCTCCTACTCAGAGTAAGAATATCTTATTCCAAAAATTGTACAGGATTTAGTATACAATTATAAATCTAATCCTCAATATTTTTATTTCATCAGAAGTTGGGACATGGAGTTGCATTCCAACAACACACCCTGATGTTATTCCATAACTATTCATTTTACTCTTTAAAAGATTACATTTCTTTTGAAAACTACGTCACATCTCTTATCTTGCACTTGTTCATATATGCAAAACATTAGAATTAAATGAGCAGAACATCAAATAAAATTAAGAGATACAGTTTTTCTAATCAAACGAATATATAACAGGTATATAAAAGTTGACTCTTTTATTGATGTCGACACAATTGTTGGTCACAACAGTCATGCAAAGAACATATTTAACCAACACGCAAACTCTGTACACCAAAAAGTGCTGTGGGTAGACTTACATCATCAATTTACTAACTGCCAAAGTAAACTCTGTCAGAGAATAATAGCTTTGAACGGAATAGCTAATTTGTAATTTGCTCAAAATAAAATTATCAGAATCAAACCAGAATTAGAAGACACATAAAAAAAAAGAAAAAAAAAAAAAAAAGAAAAAAAGAAAAGAAAAGAAAAGAGAGGCACACTTGAAACGCCAAAAACATAGTAAGCAAGACAAACAAAATATAAAACAAGAGGATAAAGAAGCAATATTATTAGTTAAAACATGAATTGTAAGGCTCTTAAAGAAGTTAGTTGTTGGACCAGAGACAGATGATGCCATCTCCTTTGGTTCCCAAAATGCCTTAATATAACATTCAAGTCTTGTACCTTCTAAAATGCCTCAATATAACAATGATATAGTAACCGATTTGGTGTTTAAAATGTTGTTATAAAGCTTACTGTCTAACTGGAAATCGCCAGATTTGACGTATTTTTCCTGCAACTCTCTGAAAATAGCTCTAGCTTCATATAAATACCCAGCCTTAGAAAGAACATCCATTAATATACAATATGGCATCTGCAAAATGTTTTGTATACACCAAGCAACAGAATTACATTTTAAAAAGTACGAGAGAATTGAGAAACTCTGCATCTGAGAAGGTTTGTAAGAACACATGAGTTTATGAATCGTTGTTATTTGGTATACATATAAGTAGAAGGCATTCCTACAAAGCAGCAAGCAAATTCATTCTCAACAAATAAAATTTCGATTCAAGAGCCTGCAAAAAATGTTTTTGATTTAAACAGCAATGAATTAAAGCTATAAACTTTGATAATAAATTACCACCAAGTCATGCTGCATGTTTCAAAATTATGCTATAAATAAAACTAAAATAATCCTCACAAAAGCAACAAAAGGAACATAATATTTTGAAGATAAAGTGCCTCAGTCCAATTTGTGAAGTCAATTTTCTTAAGAGTGAAATCAACAACCTTAACAGATTAAGGGTGAAAATGGTATCTTTAACTTCGATCATCTAAATATAATCAATAAAAGTAAAAAATGTACCTCATCTTCAGCATAGCCTAAAGTGTCTAATTCAGCTAATAACTCCCTTGATTTTTCAAACAAGCCTCATTTAACATATACCTTAAACAAAGTTGTCAGTATTACCTGCATGCATTTGCAGAGTGATAATGAAAACACAATCACTAGTCTTCACAGGAAATTAAAAATAATTGAAAGAAAAGCACATCAAACAAAATGGATACAGTGACATTTACCTAAAATGCAAATCAAGTTAAAAATTGAAGCTAAACATAATAAAGAACAAAAAAAAGGGTAACAAGAAAACTACAGCCTTATTTGCATTTTTGACCCAAATGTAAATGAAATTAAAGTTTGTAATAAATGGATTACTCTATTATAGCATAACACATACCTTGTAGGATATTAGTTTGAAGAAGAGATGAAAAGGGAAAAAAAATAACACCAGTAACTAAACATAGATGTATATACGTAACTTAAGATGTTGAGTGGGCCGGAGAGGCTGAAGCATGACTCAACCCAAGATGATTTCAAAGATAGACATTTAGATCTGGTTGAGCCAAGTCGTTCGGCATGATAAACATAACAAAACAATTTTATTTTTCATAATTTTTTTATACAATTTATAATAAAACTTAAACGATAAAAGTTATTTTAACCCCAACTTTGAATAATTTCATAATTGTTTTGAAAAGGATTAAAATAATAATTAATAAAAGTTCTTTGCCTACGGGCAGTTTGATTTGCATTGGGCTGCAGGGCCTTTCTGGTCATGGCTCTAAAATCTAGGCTGCAGACAGGCACAACCAACAACATACTTGGGTCATGATTCAACCAAAATACGTCGCATCTCTTATCTTGCACTTGTTCACATATCAAAAACAAAGAGCAGAACATCAAATAAAATTAAGAGATATAGTTTTTCTAATCAAATGAATATATAACAGGCATATAAAAGTTGACTCTTTCATTGATGTCAACACAATTGTTGGTCACAACAGCAATGCAAAGAACATATTTAACCAACATGCCAACTCTGTACACCAACAAGTGATGTGGGTAGACTTACATCATCAATTTACCAATTGCCACAGTAAACTCTGCCAAAGAATAATAGCTTTGAACGGAGTAGCTAATTTGTAATTTGCTCAAAATAAAATTATCAGAATCAAACCAGAATTAGAAGACATACGAAAACAGAAAGAAAAAGAAAAGAAAAAAGAGGTACACTTGAAACACCAAAAACATAGTGAGCAAGACAAGCAAAGTATAAAACAAGAGGATAAAGAAGCAATATTATTAGTTAAAAAATGAATTGTGAGGCTCTCAAAGAAGTTAGTTGTTGGACCAAAGACAGATGATGCCATCTCCTTTGGCTTCCAAAATGCCTCAATATAACATTCAAGTCTTGTACCTTCTAAACCTCTCATAATCTGCACATAAACATTGAAAATCAATAAATAATAACAAATAATAACAAATTCAACAAAATCTCGGTTGCAAGAACAAGCGAAGAAAGACTTTTGAAGGGAGGAATTCAAGTTGGAAGATTGTTGGAGTCGGAGAATTGCAGCTTCTTTGGCCAAGTACGACTCCGGTTTCAATACCCCAAACGAATAAGAGCAGATTTTCGAAACAATGAAAACTGTATCCATTTAAACATAAACAAATATCGCTCAAAAAAAAAAAATCAAACTCATACTTTAAACTACTTTTACTTAACATACAAAAATCATACCTAAGAGTCCTTGAAAGAAAATCAAGCTCATTCTATATATACCCATTACATGCAAACTAAAATCTTGAATAAAATCAAAGTTTTAAAACACAATATCAAACTTAACTTTTATTTAAAAATTTTCATAAGCATTACATATAGCCCTAGAAACATTGAAATAATTTTTTTAAAAAATCAAACATCTAACACCTCATAATCCTTCATCAACACATAAATCAACCTAAGTTAAAAAAACAAACATAAACACATGAATGTCACAAATAAACTAAGTTAAAAAAAATTAAATAAATGGATAACACTGGATCTCTTTCGTTGGAGACTAGGGGGTGTCCGGCGAAGGAAACCAAACAGTCTCCATCACATGGAGACCACCTTGCTGTCTGCCGAAGGAAACCAAATGGTCCTGGTCTCCGATGAAGGAAATGAAGACCGTTTGTTTTCCTTCGACGGACACCCCTGGTCTCCGGCGAAGGAGACCCAATGTTATTCACGCTGCTGACCTTTTGAAAATGGAAGAAGAAGAAGATGTTCTCCATGCTGACCTTTGGTTTTTGATGAAGAATAAGAAGAAGACGAAGAAGAAGAACATGGAAGAAAAGGACGAAGAAGAAGAAGAAGAAAATGGAAGATGAAACATTGGACGGTTAAATGAAAGAAAAACATATAAATTTTTTGTTATATTTTAATATTGACGGGTGATAATTTGTTTTAATTTTTTATAAAAAAATTTTTAATATTATTTAATAATTTTTTTCTTCTTTTGAAATGAGATTTTTTTTTTTTTCCGATTTATTATTTTATTTCTACCATCCATAATTATGATGGATGGTGAAGATGACAATTGTTTTTTCAAAAATAATTTATTTTAATTTAATTAATTAATATTATTATATATTTTATTTTGTTTGGATAGTTTTGTGGTTCCATATTAAGTTAATTATTGACTTTTAACATCCAAATGAATGGTAGGGGTTTTTTTGGGTATTTCAATAAATTAGAGAGGGTATTTGGGCCATGCCTATAAATATGGGAGAGTTTTTAGTGATTTTAGTTAGGGAGTTTTTTAGCTAGTATGCCAAGACAAGGAGGGAATTAAAATTATCCATATACATAACTAAAGATCTTGAGTGGGCCAGGTACGCCAGAACATGACTCAACTCAACATGACTTCAGAGGCTAACATTTAGATCAGGTTGGGCAAAGTTGTCCGACATGATATGCATGACAACACGATTAAAATGTCAACTTGATAAAAATTTAGTTTGTTAATAATATAATATAATTATAATATTATTATGAAAAAAATGTATTATTTTATTTAGTTCAAATTAATGTTTCTTTTTTTTTTTTCCCAATAAAACATATTCGAATCGAAAATCGAATCTAAATTTATAGAAAAGAAAATATATCATTTTATCTACTATTGGAGACTTCTAAGTCATTGATATCTAGATATTAAACTAAAATACTGATGTAAAATGATAATATCCAATCATGAATATCACATTTTGACTTTTTTTTGTATGATATTCTCTTTCAACATGGCTTCGTTATACAACATAAGATTTGTCTTTGTTTTATTGCACCTCATTACAACCCCATATGTAAACCAAAGGCCAGAATCCACTCCATGATTTTGCTTGGACTCATGTTCATTTCATTTAAAGTTGTCTTAAATACCTAAAAATAAATAAAAGAAAAACTAATTAAGTTTAATTAAAAAAACTTATATGTTGAAAATTTTGAAATAGTGTTTCTCACTTGGTATGATTAAATAATATAATTGTTGATGTTGGAATTTAGTTGACCCAAATCCAGAGATTCTAGGTCCAGACTACAATTTTGATAATAAGAAGTAATGAAAGCGGATAAAAACAACTAAGAGTGAAAGGAGGAGAGGAAGAATAATACAAAAAAGAGAATTTTTTATGTGGTTCAGTAAGTATACTTACGTCCACATGCGTCACTCTAGACAATTCGATAGAGTAACGATATTACTAATGAGAGTTATTCATAATACAAATAATTTCATCCCTATTTATAGTGTCAGGATTTACAATTTGAGTGCAACACAAATTAGGAAGTAAATTTTTACATTAACTGTACTTCCATAACAATCTCCTTTGAATTAGAAAAGATTCCCGAAATTGAATTCGAGATTGTAAAGATTTGATCTGCACAAAATTAGAAAGTTTGAATCTTTCTCGGATTTGATTGCTACAAGCTTCTAGAAGATTATCTAGCATAAGCTTGACAAGCTGACACATCATTCTCGCAAGTTAAAGATGAATCAAGGTAGTTTTGGTTTAAGACACGAGTTGAAGAAAAAGGAAGTGAGCTCAATACTACGACCTGAGTTCTAGGCTTCTACATGCTAAGCCAGTCCTTTAGATCAATCTGTTGGCTTTTATTTTTTAAGTTTACCCATTGAATTAGCTTGTTGGGCTTTTATCGACCCATTTATGCAGTCCAAAATATACTTATAATAATAATCAACAACCGTTTACTTAATGATTAAATAATAATGTTCAAGTCAAGGATTTTAATGATCAATCCTGAGCAGTAATGATTAGATAGATTCGATTAGAGATTGAAATGTCAATGTTTATATTAGTACTTACATATATAACAATGATATGATATATTATAATTGATATATACTTAAGTTTGTATTGTAAGATGTATTGTTTATAAATGTTTCTCTCTCTCTCTCTCTCTCTCTCTCTCTCTCTTAATTTAACTTTTCCTTGGTTTCAAAATATAATTTATTGTATATTTACATTGTTAATTATAAAAATAACTGAATAACTTCTAAAATAAAAATATTTAATTATTATTATTATTTCTGAATTCTTATCTTATAACTAATAATGTCAAATGAAATATAATATTAAAAGTTTACAATACATTTTTCAAAAATATTATTCAAAAAAATATAGTTTAAGAAATCATCATGCATTTATTAATTTGATGAGAAAAATTAATATCTAAAATAATTGACTTAAAAACATATTAATTTGTGAGACCCGGAATTTCATTTTCCTGGGAGAAATAGTGTTTCCCGGATAAAGGATATTTTCAGACGAAATAGTATTTTCAGATGAATAGTGATTTCTGATTTTCGGGAAAAGTAATATTTCCTCAAGTTTCATGAAATAAAAATTTTTCGGTGAATAGTGTTTTCGGGTGAATAGTTTTTCGGTGAATAGTATCCGAATGAATAGTGATTTTTGAAAAATGGACCCCAGACATAATAAGCTCTAAAATATGAATTAGAATTATTAGAAACTGAAACGGAGTAAAAATGAGTTCGTTTGAATGGATTTTAAAGGTTCCGAATATTTATGGATAAAAATACCCTCGTAGGAAACGTTGTGAAATTTAATGAGTTTATAGCCGATTGAAATTTTTTCGAAGTATGAAATTAAATGTTAAGACACCCAATTAGAGTATTACATAATCAATTTGATGATAGGGTAATCATGGAATATTTTTGGAATTAATTGGTGTTAAGTAAGGATTAAAATTTAAGTTAAATGCATTAGTAAATGTGTATGAGATAATATGTGGTAAAGAAGCACAATCTATGTGCTTGGATGAAAGCCAATAAAGTTGTGACATTTTTAAGTCAAAAAGCAATTGATTTGGTTGAGAGTTAATTAATGAAATGGAATGTGTTGTTAGTGATTAATTGGATGAATTAATTAACCAATCAAATGTTTTCATGAATAAGTAGTGGCATTGTTGTGATTATGGCACTTATTTAATGGCAACTTTGGCATGAATCAAATGTTAAGTCGGTTGAGAGAGAGATAGGTCGGTGAGAGGAGAAGAAATCGGGTAAGTAAGCTGAAACTGGAAAAATGAAGCAGAACCGAAAAGAAAAAAAAAAAAAGAAGAGAAACGAGAGAGAGAGCTGACCGTGTAGGAGCAGAACCGACCAGCAGAAAAGAAAGAAGAGGAAGACGTCCAGCAGCAGTGAAGAGAAGGAGAAGAGGACGTGAAGCAGAGCTGAACCGAGAGAGAGGGAGCTGGACGTGAGCTGAAGCAGAACCGGAAGAAGAAGAAGAAGAAGTTCTGCAGATCGTGGAGAAGAAGGAGAAGAAGAAGAAGAAGAAGGAGAAGAGGAGGAGATGACCCATCTCTTGTAACCTTTTAATTCCATCCATCATCATCAAGAAAGATTAAAGGTAAGTGAAGTGATTTTGTATTTGGTTGATGGGTTTCTTTGTTATGGATTTATATGAGATTTTGATGAATAATATTGATTAAATTAAGGGTGATCATCATCAATATGAGCTTGGAAGTGAAGAAGGGGAGTTAGGAGTCTTGGATCAAGGTTTTGAAAGGTAAGATTTGGGGTTTGATCATTAAAGTTGATGAGATTTAATTGATATTTTAGTTTAAGGTTGTAGTTGATCTAATGATTGATTTGTTGAAGAGTTTATGTGAGATTAATTGTGAGATGAAAAGGATGAATGATGTTTGCCATATATTAGTGTGTGATTAGATTAGAAAAGTTTAATTGATGGGATTATGTTGATGGTTGGATAAGATTATATGTGAGGTTTTATGTTAATAGAGATGGAAAATGAAGCTTTGAAAAGAAATATAAGTGATTGTGTTGTTGGATGTATATATCTATATATATATATATATATATATATATATATTAGTGTATGGATTATTGTGTTGTTGCATGTATTTAAATTTGATTTTTGTTTGAAGAAGTGATATAAGGTTTGGAGAATGAAATTATAATGATTGGAATCAAAAGATGCAAGAAAGATGAACATTTGGAATTTGAATGTTAAAGTATTCAATGCAAAGAAATGATTCCTAGAATGTTATTTAATAATTTAATGTATGTGGTTGAGGATTATAAGGTGTGTTAATGCTTTAATATTACAGAAATAACTTGGAATGGATGTGAGATTTATGTTAATTGAAAGAAAGTCTTGAAAGGAAAAACAAAGAAATGAGTTGTTGGTGAACAATTATATTAGTGCTTGAGCAATTGTAGCTTTCATATATGTTGAGATTGCTTTAAATAATTAAGTGAGTTGTATAGGGTTATGAAATGAAATTGGTTGGCATCAAAGAATGTAAGAAAATGGAAATTTGAAAGTTGGATAGTTATGTTGATTGAAGTTAAAAGTGAGAGTAAAATTATTATCCAATAATTGTTATGTGTTATAATGATGTCTATAGGTGTTTGAGTACTTTAATGCCAAAGAAATAAATGGTTATGGATGTGAGGATATTAATTGGAAAGTTGATAGAGTTGTGAAGTTATTTAGCAAATATATTGAGAGATAAAGAAATTGGTTTGTTAATATATTGTTATTGGAAATTATATAAGTGAATAATGGAATTCTTAAATGAATTACTATGTGCGCTTGGATGGTGACTATGAGGTGATTGAATATTTGAGCATCAAAGGCATGAATTAAGTGTGATGTGAGATTATTAATAAAAGGTATGACAAGTTGGTGGATTTATTGAATATGTATATATATTGAGTTAAATTAAGTGATCGTTGGGCAATCGATATGTGTTTAATTAAAAAGGGAATAAATGATTGGATATTTGACTTAAGTTAGATGTAAAAATTTTGAGTTAGAAAGTGATTGGGAAATCTTCAAGGATATATTGTAGTTATGTATTGACGTATGAGATTGTAATGAAGTGAAATGGTAATATCTTTAAGTCCTAAACCAAGAATTTTGATTGGATGATATTGTAGGAAAATTTCAAGAATAAAAAGGAAGAGTTGAAGTGGTGGTGAAGCAATTGGAAGGAAAATAGTGAGTGGTTCTATATATTTTTAAATTGTTTTATTGAAATGCCATGAACATTATTTTAACTATCAAGTTTATTGCAATTCTAGCATATTTCTTTGAATATTATTATGCATGTATATTGCTTGAAGTTATAGTACAATTGCATGTATTTTTAATGAAAGTAAATTAGTGGTTTTTGATGCATACACATGCATGAAAGTAAGTTAATGAGATATTTCAAAAATCAAGTTCAATTACAAAGTTGAGATTAGAAAAGAAATTTATAATATGAAAATTGAGTTGTTTAGTTATTGTTTTAGTAAAAGAGTTTATTATGTGATTTTATATTTTCTTTAGTATGAGATACATTTTTATATGAATTGCATTAAAATTTAAGATTTTATTTTAAGTGTAATTATTTTAAGTAAAGTAAACTAGTAGTTTTGATATACAAACATGCATGCAATTAAGTGATGAGATACTTCGAAATCATTTTCGATTATAAAGTTGAGATTAGAAAAGTAAAGTTTTATTTCAAGAAATTAAAGAAAAGAAAAGTAAGATTATTTTTATGAAAAGAACAAGAAGATTTTTATTAGAAAAAGAGATTTTAAATGCCTTGGGTTTACCCTAGCCCCCAGAGATTACCGGCCGAAGTACCGTATACGTGTATGACAAAAGCAGTTGGGAGAGTCAGTTACTAACACTAACTTGGGGGGATTGAGTCGAGTCTGTCAGTCGCCCTCTGCACGTATATAATAGTGTAGATCTGCCTGATGTTGGGAGGGGATCGTAACCCCAAGAGAGTTTTCCCGCATCTGCGACTACGCCTAGTAGTATCCCGAGCTCTAGTGGCGTTGAGAGATTCCATCACGATGGGCTAAGTTTCCCTGGGTTGCCTTTGGCGAGACAAAAGAGAAAAGCATTTTAAAACAACGTAAAGTTTATTAAATTAAAAATTATTTCCAGTTTCGAGAAATAAAGAATTTATTAAATCAGAATTGATTTTCAGTCTTGAGAAATAAAGAAAGGTTTATGAAAAGAAAATTTTTCAATTTTGTAGTTTTTATAAATAATAGAAAAATTATTGGTTTATATTTTACAAAAAGTTTCTTTACTTGATTTTATAAATTTATGGAAAGATTATTAGTTTACTAAGTATTTTGGGAGAAAGTATATACTTTTGAAAAAGAATATATTAATAAAATGTTATTTCTTTGACGAGATATATTTTAGCATATGAATTAATTATTTTAGTCTGCAAGGTATCTAAATGAGTAAATAATTGAATTTAATCATAGAATGTGAGAAATCATTTTTAGTTTCAGAATTTAAAAGTTTATTTTCCAACCATTTTTGGGAGGAGTTAGTTTAAACCAGCATACAGTTAGATTACTTTGACCACTCACTGAGTTTTATACTCACCACCCTATTTTCGTATTTTATAAAAATCCTCCCCAGGTGCAGGGACGAGCTGTCAACCGGAAAAGGCTCCATCAGACGCGTAAGTGGCCTGATGCAACGGTATCACTGCATAAGTTAGATTAAAAGTATAGGTCATGCATTCCATGCAATCTTTGATGACTATGTTATGAATAATATTTTGAATTGTATACGATGTTTTGTATATGAAAAAAAAATGTAGTCTTGATAAATTAGTTTATCTATTTCTCTTAAGTGAAAATGAAATATATTTATGGATTTTAAATTGGAAATGTTTGTGATTGAATTGTGGAAATGATCCGAGGGCCGGAGGCCCAGTAGTGGAGAAATGTTTGACATAGAAGTGTTAAATTTTGAAATTTACAGGGTGGCATGTTTGAAAAACAGTTGTTATGCTGCCCAAATTTTTATAAATCCATTTTATAAATGTTTAAATAAAAAGAAAAATTTTTACCATGTTTCTTCATTAACAGAAAGTTTTTAAAAGTAAACGGCGTAACTTTACGGGAACCTTCCAGTTGGATCAGATATCCGCTGGAGGGCTACTGTAAGGCGGCCGGCAGGCCTAGTAAGGAAAGGGGCCTGTCATAATTACTTAAAGAGTTTTCTTTAATTGCTTTAGCAATTTAAAAATGTCTGCTCGATAAAAATGAGAATTCAGAATTATGAGATTGAATAATATTAAAAGCACATCAATTTTATGAATATAAATTGGATCTAAAAGTCTATTCTATGATTCTTTTTTTTTAAAAAAAAATATATGTTTTGTGATTCATTAGTATTTTATTTAGTGAACTGTTATTTTTAATTATGGTCGAATGTTGTCAGGATATGTAAGAGTAATTATAGCTAAACATTGAGCGTTTATCCTTTTGACTTTTTTATTAAGGTTTTTTTGGCTGTATTAATTTAGCATACAACTATCAAATAATTAAAGATTTGCTCAATTTTTTTAAACATTGATGATACGGCTTGAAAACGATTCCTAAACGAGAGGGGACGACTCACAAATACGTGATGAGACCATCCTCATAAAGGAGGGAGAAAGCAACAAAGGCTGTCACTGGATGTTGAACCCTCCTCTTATGATAGAGGCGGGTGTGTAAAATGGTGCTCAACCACTACACTGAAGCAACTTTTGACAAAATTTTTTCAAATTGATTCAATAATGTAATTTCTTTTATATTTCAGTACATTATAGAAGTACATACACAATAGAAAATTAACAATTTTAAAATAAATGTTGTTCTTAATTTAACTTTGGATAATTATATTCAACGAATCTTTTGTTTTGTTTTTTTTTCTCTTATAATCTCATGTTTAATGGAAATTTATTTATCTCTTTTACAAAGTGGTTGAAAGCTATAGGTGTGATCATAAAATTGTGATCCCTATATATGATTCAAGTTTTATGTTGGGATCAATTTTTTTTTTCTTGAGTTAAATTCCTCAAATTAAGTGTCCATGAAAATTTCTTCTTCCTTCCCTTAAAAAAAAAAAAAAAAAAAATTGTTGTGTCTCTTAATCTCATAATCATAATTTTTTTAGCTTGGGTTTAGATAGGGCACATGCCCTTCCTAGAATTTTATAATAAATTATTAAGCTTGCAAAGCAAGCAAGTTCTCAAAACATATAAAGGTTCTCGGGGTATGAGTCATGTCTTTGATTTTATCACCATGGTTCGATCCTTCTCACACTCACTTTGGACAAGACCCAAACCGGATTTTCTTAACTCTTATCCGGAGGATCTCGTCGAACACTCCAACGGACCTCTCTTAACCCGACTATTTAGAATGGAGAGATCTGCGAAACGAACCCCTTAATCTTATCCCGATTCCTCAATTCAAATTAAATATGTTTCTTTCTTTTGTAAACAATTTGGGTAGATGTAAATTTTTCACAATTCCATTTGAACGATTTTATGAAAATTTTGACAGCATAACGGCTGCATTTTTAAGATTTTCAAAATTTAACTTGTAAAAAAATATACTCTGTACTATTTCAACTCACCACCCAACTTCTTAGATATCTCAAACATGTATTTTCACAACATATTTTTTCACAATCATATATTTTTATAACATTTCGAATGTTGATCATATGTATCGATATATATATCTATATATATGTCATATGGAGGTTAAGAATTTATTCATGATGCACGACATATATGATACAAACTCAATATTTTCCAAAATAAGTCAATATGTTACACATTTGTTAAGTATCAGATTTCACAAAGTAAATATGTTCATTTTGTTGGGTTTTGTGCCCTAAGAGCTTGTAATTATATAAACGGTTTTAATAAATAATAATAAAGTATTCATTTTATTCAATTTATATATTTTGCAAAAATTGTATATATCATGAGAAACATCCTTGATTACTTATGTATTTTCAAACTAAGTATATAAGTGTTATATACAAGCGGATTTAATTTGAGAGAAGTAATCCAAAGAGTCTGTAGAAAGCAAACGAAGTTGGGTACTTTATTTGTGGTGTATCTACAGTTGTGGTTCATTTTGTATTCGGTACAATAGTTTTATCCGAGACTATTCATGTAGTGACATGGAAATGGAGGCACCTTATATAATAAAGTTTATATAGGACTGGACCACGATAAACATGAGTTTCTAAGTAATATCCGTTAAACTTAGAGATTTATATTTATCGACTTGATGATTATATATGAATTGATCTTAATCCTGAGTGTATTATGGACTCCTGCTTGTTGAGTTATCTCCTTTGATTCACATAGGTAAGATCGATATAGATGCTCGATCAATAACTTCGTACTTTGGGGATATGATTTAGTAAGTAGCTGGGAACATTCTATACAATAATGGAATCCACTCTTTCTTGTGAGAAGTAGAAAAATAGTTTTCTTAAGGGTTGATTCAGGTCTTGAACAATAAGAGTGCTCAACTTTCTGTTCATATAGAAACAGAAAGATAAATTCATAAGTTGTTATAAATATATTGTTCATTAGAGAATCAATGGTACTTAAGGATCAAGATATAATTAAAGGGGTATAACGGACATTATGACCTAACTCTAATTATGAACTATTTGTGAAGGGTCAAATCATATGTAGTGATTATATCAATGGACACTGAAAATTTCAGATTGTATAAAAATATCTACAGTTTTGAGAGTGCAATCTTAGGTTTTTAGTGGAGTAACTCTAAGATTAATAATAGTGAATTATTTAATTAAAGAGTTAAATTAATAATTCCGATATTATTGGAGCTCTAAACTGTAGGTCCATCGGGTCATCTTGATAGCTCATTTCACTATAATAAACGTGTATATAGAATATTATAATTGAATCGTTCAATTATAGTTGTTACATAAGTAGCAAAATATGTGTTCACTTGGTATTTGAATAATATTGATTATTCAAATTATTAATTAGTTAATTATTAATTATGAATTAATAATTATTTAATTAATTTTATAAGAGGTTTTGAATTCGATTCTTAGTTGTGACTGTATATAAATTAATTATGAATTAATTATAGGTCACAAGTATGATTACAAAATATAACATGAATTAATTTTGAATTAATTATGTTATATGGGCAAAAGTTTAATTTTAATAAACTTGGGGTCAAATATTAATTTTGATTAATTAAAACCCTAATTGGTTGCCTATAAAAGAAATAGTCTTCTTTTAAAATTGAAGTTATATTTAGGTTTTGTTTTACGTTGTTTAAAACAAAAAATATATATATATATATTCTCACCTCTTGCATATAGTGTTTGTTCTTTTGAGAAAAGAAATCAATAGAAAGTGAGCAGAATTCTATATAATTGTACACACTCACTTGTTTCTTGGTGTAGAGTCATATCAAGGAAAACAAGGTGGTGAGCAATCCACATAGATCAATACAAAAGGTACAAGATTCGATCTTTAATTTAGTTTTATTATTTTATTTTATTGTTTTATGGATCTAGAGTTCTTAAGTTTTCTAAAAAAATTTAAAAATCTCAATGTTCCGCAAATTCTTATTTTTATAAAAACAATTGTTATTTTTTCCCTACACATTTGTGTGATGAAATCTTTGAGTTTCCCACCTAGAATTTCAGTGATGGTTTCCTTGATATGCAAAATCACCTGCAAAAGCACTTTGCGGTATATATACGCTACACAAAAATGTAAAGTGTTAGTTCGACATAAATAAACATTCTAATTATATAATTACATAGCGATTTATAAACTTCTTAGATATCAAAAATCTTGGTTTTGAAAACTTTTCTTTCTAAATTCACCATGTATACCCCTAAAATACTCTAACTATCACGTGGGGGTTTCAACTAATAACACCATGATGCTACTGAAATATCTCAACTACTACGTGCGGAATTCACTACATCGCGACGTAAGGTGAAACGGTCAAACTCTGAGCAACTATAATGCGGAATTTCCTACATCGCAATTATAGTGCTAACAACCTGAAACCTTTTGCAACTACATGCGGACTTTTCTACATCGCATATTGTAATGCAACTACTCGACAGCCCTTGCAACTATATGCGGAATTTTCTACATCGCAGCAATTGCAAGTAGCTATAAATCTGAGCGACTATGAGCGAAATTTTCTACATTGCAATATAGCACCAATACTCTAAATCTAGACAGCTACGTGTGGAATT
Organism: Litchi chinensis; assembly: GCA_019925255.1. NCBI lineage: Eukaryota > Viridiplantae > Streptophyta > Magnoliopsida > Sapindales > Sapindaceae > Litchi > Litchi chinensis. The sequence continues at coordinate 6,725,832 of CM034465.1, read as the reverse complement.
CTCTACGTCGCAACGCAGTGGCGGACCCAGAAAAATTGTTTAGGGGGGGCACGTGAACAAAGTAATATAAGTATTGATATTTATACTAAATATAATTTTTTTTTGGTACAATAAAATTCAATAATTTAATATAGTTTAAATAAAATAAAAAACATATAATATTAAAAGTGAAGTAAATATAAATCATAACAAAATTATTAAAATAAATACAAATAAAAAATAATATAAACTACGTAAATTTATTTTTTACTCAAAAAATTATTAATTTAAATAAGACACAAACCATGTGTACTTATTGGAAAACAATTTTAGTCTAATTTTATGAAAAATAAAATTGTATGTATAATGAACAACAATAAGTTTTACAATGAATTATAAATTATATTCTAAATTTTTTTGAATTTCTAATTTTTATTGATTCTAAATAATGTAAAAGTAGAAAGTAAAAAGTATATATAAAAAAGGTTGAATCATTATAATAAATGAACAATTTTAATGTAATAACTTAAAGTTTAAAATTTTAGAATTAATTTATGGATGTATATTAAGATTTTAAGATTTTTTTCTTAGTTAATAATAGGATATAAACTTTTATAAAGTCAAAATATATTAAGTTTGAAGGTTTATCCAATTAGTAAGTAATATGTGGTAAAATATATAAAAATACAAATGTGTAAAGGGGGGGTTGAACAGTGAATATGTATAAAAAAATAAAAGTAAATATACAAAGAAGGTGCTGCAAAGTAAATATATATAAAAAGGGGGGGGGGGGGGGGGGGGGGGGGGGGGGGGGTAAAAAATTACAAAAGAAATGTTAGCTGAAAAGTAAATGTAATAAAAAAATTACAAAAGAAATGTTATGAAAAAATGTAAAACCATCAGTGTGTAGGCCAGGATTTGAACACGGGAACTGGGTGAAGACTCTTACACGCCTCCAACCAACAACGCACCTCCACATTTTGTGAATGCATTGGCACCATAAAATCTAATAGATATTTACAGCATTTCAGGAGGGGCACGTGCCCCAGCTGGCCCAATACTGGGTCCGCCCCTGTCGCAACGTAGTACTAGATACTAGGAACTCTGAGGGATTACACATGACTTTTAAAACACTTTTTCATTCTAAATGCATTAAGCACAAAATCGTTTAGCTTAAAGCGTTTTTAATTCAAACTTACGTCAAACTTTATAAGAACAACTTCTACTTTTAAATTCTCATTTCTTGATCCCGTAGAGGATCTTTTACTCGAATTGAACTCACATTTTAAAAATCATTTTATAAAACTTGAAATCAACAAATTATAATTTAAATTAAATTTAGACAATGTAAGCGATGTAACACTTACCTCAATCTGAATATGCTCAATCGCCTCAATGAGCCTCTCATGCTTCACTCGTTTGCTCGTCACCTACATATCAACGTCTTATTATAACATATTCAATTACATAACTCAAAACTTAAAAGTAGAGTTTCCAATACAAGTTATTCTATTGAAAACCCTTTACACTATAACTTTTTCAACTCGATTTTTACTCAATTGAGACTCTCTAAATCCGATTTCTTTGCACAAGCCTTATTTATTATCACTTAGGGATACTCTGGAATGCTTAAAATGGTCGCCGGAAGCCCGGAATGCAAAATTACTGTTTTTGGACCCCCTAAAACCGAGACTATGCTAGGAACTCTTTGCTCTGTTTTCACTCTAAGCATCTCTCTAACTCGCACTTAGGTCACCTGTAAAACGGTTTCAAAAAATTCTAAGTATAGGGGGTTGAAACCTATGAAAAACGTCTATTTTTCCACATTTTTTTATGTACATTTTTACATCTTGCATGCAATGACTTCATTTCTTTCATATCTAAGGTTTTTTTACTCAATTATGACCGAATACACTCATTTCATGCATGGAAGACTGCATTTGCAATCACATTTCACATTACAACTATATACATGCACTATTTTAGCCATAACTTTCTCAATTTTTATCGAAATCGTTCGCTTTCAATTTTTATGGTTTGCAATGACCCCTAGGCATGTTTTGAGGTATAGAACAACCCCAATTAAGCTCAAAGAGTGCAGATCACCATAGCCCCTTCATATAGCTCGGGATTCTCAACTTAACTTTATGCTTCTCCTTTTATAATTTCATCACTTCTATATGCAATGGAAATTCTAGGTTACTAGATGTAGGCTCCCATGCAATGGAAATTCAAAACTTCCAGGTTTCCAACCATGGGTTTTTTACCGTCGAAAGAGAGCGAGATCGGAGAACTAGATTCATCGTTAGAAGAGAAAAGAGAGAGAGAGAGAGAGAAGTAGTAGAGGGAGAGAGGAGGAGATTATGAACCTTTTTTTTTTTGTGAATTATGTTCACTAACCGTCATGTTAATGGACAATGGATATAGTTTAAAAAAAATATTAATGTTTTAAAATTTTTTAATACTTAAAAAAGAGTTTTGATCACCATCGTCTATTGCTAAAATAGATTATGGAGTGTTTTTTTTTCAATTTTTTAAATATTAAATTTATATTTTATTAAATATTAATTTCTTTATATTTAATTTTATTTTTATAGTTTTGTACTTTCACATTAACAGTTAAACATTGACTTCTAATATCTAAGTTGACGATAAGGTTTTTATTTATTTCATAAATTAATAAGGGAATAATAGCAATTTCTTAAACTTTAAACTACAGGAGGAAAATATGATTATCTTTTTTGTTTTTTTTTTTATTGATATGGATTATTTTGTGGAGTTAAGTAAAATAAAATATATGTCTATTAAATGAATTTATGGAAGGTTTTGGATTTCTTCTTTTTAATATATATAAAAAAAGTAAATTGAATTTTAAAATTATATTTGAATTACAAAAAATTTGTACTAATAGACAAATACTGTAATTTTAAAAATAAATTTTGATCATTTTAAAAACCAAACATTCCTTTAACTTCTGTATACAATAACTTTTACTTCTTCATCTCAATCATTGTGAATTACAGGTATGGCTCTTTGGATAAAAATCTCAAGTTTAATATCAATAGTTATGATACATAGAAATGTAAAAATATGAGAAAATCAAAGAAAAAAGAATGTTGTTTTTTTTTTTTAATCAGAAAAGAGAATGTATTTTGTGTAAACTATTCAGAGAACAAAAGGAATAATCAAGATTCCATTGATGGAGCTTGAAGAACCAGAGGAAAAATTATATTTCTTTCTCTTGAATGAAATTTACAATCAATTCTGATAAATCATGAGTTCAGTTATGATCGCTTTCACAACATAGGCAAATGGGTCGCTAAAGACCCAAAGGATGAGTACAGTAACGGAGGGCCCATAAAGCCCAGTCCTCAGATCGCGAAGATGAGTTCGCTGGATTCTCAAGCTCACGCCTATGACAAGTTCACCTCAGAATGCTCTCAGCTTGCCACTATGACAGATCTACTTTAATACACCCTCAGCTCGTATCCATACCAAAGTCTATCTCAGCATATATTTAGCTCGCGGAGATAAACATATCAAATCACCGACCTCGTCTCACGTAATCCCTCAGGAAGCAGAAGATAGATTGTTTTGATTCCCTGATTTCACGCTGGCACGATCTCTACAGTTCTTGAAAGATATTTAATGCGGTAACGACTGTGCATTTAATGCAGTGAAGACTTTACATGAAGCATTTAATGAAGCATTTAATACAAACATGGACATGTAAGAATTATTAGTGCAGTAGCAATAAATGCAGTATGATCAAGTCAGATTAATTGAAAATAATGATGATTTTTAGCGTGTAAAACATTCAATTGTAAACCTCTTTCTCTATAAATAGGGCGGGGAGGAAGAGGAAGATGAGGGGGAGGGAGGGGGGGGGGGGGGTGTGGGGGGGAAGAATTCATTGTAAAAAACAAGTGAATACGAGTATTACCGTCACTATGCTAAAACACATTCAGAGTGACTTGTGGACGTAAGTACATTTGTCGAACCACGTAAAAATCTTTATCTCTGCATTGTTCTCTTTCTCTCTTCTCAATCTTTTAGTGCTTCTTTACTATTATCCATTACCTTAACCAATATTTAATCTTCTTTATTGTCATTTACCAACCTTAAACAATACTAATTCTCATTTATTATCCGAGTTGTAGTCTAGGCTCTTGAATTTCCAAGTCGATCAATTCCAAATATCGACAAGTTTAATGCAGATAGTTACAATCATGTAAAATATATGAAAAAAAGAAAATCAAAGAAAAGATCATGTATTTTTTTTACACAAGCGAAAAAATATATACTTTGTGCAAACTATATAGAAAACAAAAGGAATAACCAAGATTTCATTGGTGGAACTTGAAGAACCTGAGGAAAAATTATAATTTTTTCTCTTGAATGAAATCCACAATCAATTATGATAAATCATGAGTTCAATGTAAATATTCACGGTCATGTAAAAATATGAAAAAATATTAAAGAAAAGATAATGTACTTTTTTTTAATACAAAAAAAGCGAATGTATTTTGTACACATTCAAAGAACAAAGGGAATAACCAAGATTCTATTGATGGAACTTGGAGAGCCAAAGGAAAAATTATATTTCTTTCTCTTGATTGAAATTTACAATATTGTAAATTTCATTTAAGAGAAAGAAATGTATTGTTAATTTCATTCAAGAGAAAGAAATATAATTTTTCCTTTGGCTCTCCAAGCTCCATCAATGGAATCTTGGTTATTCCCTTTGTTCTCTAATAGTTTACACAAAATACATTCTCTTTTTTGTATCAAAAATTGACATAAAGTCTTACATAGATTGACTTTGGAATGGAAGTAATTCAAATAACTAAGATGAATTCATAGCTAAAGTTCACAAGTTACTATACAGTTTGACACATTGTTTTCTCCACTCATATAATCTCTCTCCTCATTAATAAAAACAAATTTATATTTTCTTCATTTTTGGCTCTCTCTTCTCTTTTCTGTTAACCCCTATTTCCATCTTTCTCTCTCCTTCTATAAACTTGACTTATTCATCTCTTTATATACACGTCACTTTCTCTCTCTTTGCTTGGTGATAATTTCATTTGCACCTAATTTAAAGTTTCAATTAATAAATGAAAACTATAAAAATTTATGATAAAAATAAATTAAAAAATCCAAAAGCCAAACTCTGAATTTTTTGCTTATTTTTCTCGTGCTAACTGGTTATTTCATTGTAAGGCTTTAAGCTACAAGTTTATAGCTCATAACATGTTTTGTTTTCACATTTATAGGTACTTTTCCATTCAATAGATATAATTTCATGGTTTTTTTTCCCCTATTTCAATAAATATACTTTCATGGTTTTTTTTTCCTAATTTGCTATTACCACTCAACTTTACCTCCATTAACCATTAACCATGAAGTCCAACCTTGGTGTCGCCTTTCATCTTCAATTTATGAGGTGCCAGCACACCAAAACTCATGCATGACAAATTAGAAAGAAAAATGCAAAGAAAAATCAAAGAGATAATGAGATTGATTAGTGTTTAGTGGTTTATTATTTTAAAAGAGCAATGAACAAGTGTCATGCATATAAGCATGAACAAGTATCATTGAGAATTATTCATTATTATTAGTAATATGTTATGTTTATTTAAAAATATTTTTATGAAAAATTATATCTATTTATTGGGCGTTAATGCTCATTCTTTTGTAAAATCCATTTTTTTTAAGTATCCGCTGCATATTCGTGTAGATTATTGCTTATCGTTATCGTGAAAATAGCCACATGGTGATGATAAAATGAAGTAATATTATTTTTAAGTAGAAACATTTTACATCAATGTATATTATTTTTAATTAATCATATTTTTTAAATGTGTTTTCAAAATAATTTTGGAAGCGAAATATCTTTTTCAGAATTTTTATGAATATTCTACATGTTGTTTATTAAATCGAATTTTCAATTAGAAACATGCTAGTTTTTTACGGGATTCTTCTGACTTAAGATAAGAGTCAAATGGGTCTCGTCAGTAAAACCCCAAACAATATAAAACAGAAGTTGAAGTTCCTTTTTTAGTCCAAAAGGAAAGAAACACCCAGATATAGAGAAAATGATGAAGTTTTCTCAATATTAAAAGAATATTGCTATTATAAAATTAAATAAATAATAAATTAGGTATAGATAAGGTGTACTTATAAAAATAGAGTATAATAAAATTAAATAATACGAGAAAGGTATTAAGTGGAGTTTAAAAAACAAATTAAAGAAATTTTAAATTTTTTATAGGGTGTGCAAACAAAAGGGGTGTACATATAATTTTTAAGGGTTTGAAATATCACCACTCTTTATTTTATAAGAGCTAGGGGTAATAGTGAGAAAATTTTATTTCAAGCTTAAATATGAGTTTAGACCCATTATTTTAAAGAAATGTCATTACTAAATGAGTTCTCATGACTTGCTAACTGAATCCAATTATAAGTCAAACCTAATTGTGATTAAAAGAAAGAAAGTCATTATTAAATGAGTTAATGAACTTGTTAAATAAGTTCATAAGAAATAATAAATGAGTCCATTTAAATTTAAAAACCCGTGAGTTTTTAGACAGAATTTTTTGTTTTTCTCTTTTTTTTTTTTTTTTTTTTTTTTTTTGAGCCTGTGGAATTTATTAAATGAGCTCATTTAAGAATAAAAGCCCAAACAATATTGAATTATGTTTACTTTGAATACACCCCTTTGATTTGTTAAATACACGCCTTTGAATATATATATATATATATATATATATATGTATTTATACAAATATATGAGCAACTAGTGCATATATTTTCTACTAAAAAGGGTTTTTACAAACAAATGACTACTTAATGTGAAGAATGCTTTTGAAATTGAAGGAAATACTTTGTTACAAAAACAGATGATTGGACTTGTTGCATGGATTCTTTTGCAGATTCCATCATGTTAATGATTGGACCTGTTGCATGGATTCTTTTGCAGATTCCATCATGTTGCTGGCTTTCTCCTGGGCTTGGCCCTTGGCCTCTCCAGCATGGTAGCTCATCTTCCCAGAATTGTCTGCCACCTTTGGTAATTCTTGATTTGGTGGTGTTAGCACAAAAATGTAATATTTTTGTAGAGATCAGATTGCATTTAACAAACTCATCTTTGCCACAATTTATAGCTAACAAAACCAACCATTGCTTGACATGTGTCATGCCAGGTGGAATGCAACTTGACAGGTGTCATTCTCCCATTTGTTAAAACTATCACATGTAACTATAGTTGTGGATTGGCTGCATATCTTAGGCCTTTTGACCAGGTGAATTATGTATTCTATCCTCATCACTCTTACATACTCAAGATGGACTTTAAGTTACAAGTAATTTATTTACAAAATGTGAAGGAGCTAAACAGTAACTTTTCATATTTATTTATAAAATGATAACATAGGTATCATTTGCTTATCAAACTCTAGATATTTCTAATCATATTTAAATAACAATAATGGAGATTTGAAGGAATTTAAATTACTTTTAAATGAAACTATCAATTTATTTTAGAAGCTCAATAGCTACTTTATTTTTTTTTACTAGGATCTTGCTACATACAACTCCAATACGCTTATTTTCATATTAATTTGATTTCAATTTAATAGTTTAGCAAAATAAAAATAATTATCTAAATAATTCAAATATCCACATAGATATTTGTATGCTAGTATAGTTTATTAATAATTTAAGTCTAACTATCATTGAATGTTATTTGATAGTAGAAAGCGTTCATTTAGTTTAATAATGTTTCAAATTTGACTTACTACACCGCATTTCAATGACAAAGCTAAGGTGTTGATGAGGCAACCAACACCCTCAATTTTTAGAGAAAATTACTGCTAAAAAATTACATATAATCATTGGTTTTGAATTAAATTACCATGCTCCCCTTTAAAGTATCATGTAACAGTTTATTGAACTCTTAAAATATATATATTTTTTATGCCGCTCCTGTATCTAACCCAAACATAAATGATTATATTTAGAAAACTACGACTACAAGTAGAATAAAGAAAACAAAATTATCAAAAAATTTCACTTCCACTAAAATATGAGAACAATATTTGCAAATAAAAGGATATGTTCATAAGTTCAGATATATTTATTTATATATATATTCGTATGTATGAGGTAAAGAAGAAAAATAGAGTACTTATCTTATTTTAATAAGAAAAATGTTTATTGCTGCATAGACAGTCTAAGAAATTGAGAAGAGAAAGGAAGAAGTAACATGTATTTTAAAAAAAAAAAAAAAAGAGAGGGGTAATTAATGCTCTTCCAGATGAGAAAAACAAACATGAGCTAGAAGCAGAAAGAGTAAAGAAGAGAAAATACATAATTTTGCAGTAAAAGTCACATGTGTGATTAAGCACTAATTATATATAGCATACCCTACACACAATCTCAAATTTATAACATTATTGTTGACCTTAATACACTGATGTATTCGGAAACAATTTCTCCCCACATTATTTGTTGGAAAAATAGGATCGTCAATGTATATTAGATCAATGCTGCAATAATTTGTAGATCATCAATATATGATGAGGTGATAATGATTTAGTGACAAACCTTAAAGGAACATATACCTATATATATACGGTCCATTTCCTTGCATTGAATACGTATTTGGAATGGATCAAAGACATTGCCATATAACTGAACATCAAAGGAATAAGAAAGTCATCAATTAATAGAATAAATTATTTTATAAGTATAATTTGAAATTAGGACTTCTAACCATAAGGGGGGAAAAAGAACAAAGAGAAAACTAATAGCTTTTAACTCGTTCAAATAAGTTCTGCAAGGACATTCAGGCAAATAAGAAACTAAGAAAAGAAATTATCTTTATTATCTGAACTGAACATGAAAATTTGGTTGAGATACTTTTGTATTCTTATTATCTGAGCAGAAAAATTATTAAAACCTATTGTGGCTATAGTAAGGGTGTTAAATACAAAATCCTACAATAGCACGGATTAGTATAGAGTCAAATTTAATCCTCAGAGCATCCAATGTGAAACTGCCTAACAAGGCATTTTTAAAGCATCAATCATCCACTAACAAGATGCTATATCCTAGCTTTCCCATCAAACACTGCATATCAGTATTATCATCTAAATCATTCTTAATTGACAAAACCACATGTTTACACTTGAACATAATGGAAAGCAAACACTATCTAATAATAAATTAAATTATCTGTCAAAATAATAGTACATTAAGAGAGGGAACCAGACAAATACATACATATATGATATACCTCATAACATTGAAATAAGAAGAAAACCTGGTTAATGGACCCGCCAAGATGATGCTCATGCTGTAGGAAACGTGTAATCAATAAAACTTGCAAGAAGATCAGAAGGCTTATAGATTCATATCCCAAATAATTCAAATCAATTAGGCCTTTGACCAGCAAAAGGAAACAAGTAAAAACAAACACTAAGAGTTACTAGTTTCTTACAATAAAATAAAATCAAATGTAGGCACAAAAACTTTGTTGATATACTAATTCAAAAGAAATTGAGGCAAAAGAACAAAATTTTCCATGGCCTTGAAGTTATCTACTTGACATGCAAAACTTATTACAATGAGGTCCGCATATACTATGTTTCTTGATACCCAAAAAAAAAAAGTCCTCATTATCCAAAGCTAGCAAAAGAGCATGAAAGCTTAGCACCCAAAGATATATAGAAGCAATTTCAACACCTAGGCCACAAAAATTAAAGTTAGGCTTGACATAAGATAACCATTTGAATGCTTGTTGAAATTAACTGGACAAAGACAAAATAAAAAATTATGATGCCACACATTTGACAGGAATTCCAGATTTTGTACACCCTCTGTCTCTAAATATCCAAGGCTATTCTGTAGTAAATGATTTTTTAATGCTTAAGTGTTTGAATGTATGGCCTTGACAGGAATAAATGAGGTAAAGTATTGATCTAGACAGCTCAAATTGGCAAAAATCAAGAATTTTATAAGTTTTGTTTAGTTTATTCTCACCTTTCTCTGCATTTTGACAGACTATATGTCAAAAAGTATCATGGATGCTTAACGAATCCACACCAGATTCATGTATCTTACCAAACACTAGATATTAATTGGTCCTCAACTATTTCCAACAAACTGACGCAGCTGACAAACACAAAAACATATTAATCAGTGAAAGGAAAGGAATAAGCATAGTACAATTGCAAAGTTACATTGAAAGAATATGATCTGCATGATTTATAGCAAGTCAACTCAAGCAGCCACTTTCGATAGTCTACGTGAAGTTCAAATCATGATTCATTAACAATTTCCAATGATTATTCAAGCTTAGCTTGGCATTTCAAGGCTCTTATATGTGTCCATGGAAGAGTGTATTTATTCAAAAAAAAAAAAAAAGAATTTTAATAGTTTGGTAATTTTCTCAATAATAGGTCGGTGAATCCACTCATCCACTCAGTTTTAGAAACACTTCAAGCGTCATTATAAAGTAAACAATGATAGTGATCTACTGAAAACTCCAAACGTTTCAATGAGAAGAAATCGACAAAGCTGCTGCTGTACCAATCAATGAACAACTATACCCGAATACAAGTTTCTTTACTACTATTACGTCCCTCCAAGATACTAGCTTCTTTGATAGGTTCCTAAAGAAAATGCCCGCAGATAAGTTTCTTCCCATAATACTAGCACACAAAAGGTGTAGGTAAATACAGAGAGAAATCACATACCAGGTTCCTCACTGGTGGGAGACAAACCGCAAGGTCCACATCACTAGTAGGAAGTGCTAAACGGCCGGTTACATTTGAACCAAAGATTTTTGTGCTGGACTTGGGCCACAAAACTTGGAGAGACCGTCTGACCCGCTTGACACCCCAATTGATATAAGGCTCACGAGCTGTGTTCTCTGCAGCAACCTTGGATACCATCATAATATTGTAGATGTCCATGAATAATACTCAAAGCAATATAATTCTGGTGTCAGTTGAAATTGAAGAAAAGACAAACAAGCTCATACCTGTTTGCAGAAAGTGTCAATTTCATCAAGAAGTAGGCTGTGCATTAAAGAAAGCGATCCTTTTCTAATAGGGCAGTTGTGTGATTCTAGTGGATGCAATGGAAATGCCACATCTCGCTGTGTAATGATATATCAAAAATCAGTGACTGTAATGTGAAACAATACCTACTATGATAAACACAGAAGTGTTGTTGGATGAGAAAGTTATGATATGCACAACCATACCTACCACCATGTCTCATCTAGGCCCCTCATAAGACAGGCATTCTAAAGAGCCTTTCGGTGCATTAGTTTACCATAAAAATTTTCATTTTCAGGCTCCACAAGCATATTCTTCACAGAGTCAAGAGCTACTTCAGAGCTACTTCAACATTTCCTTGATGACTGAGTAAATCCACCATGCAAGCACAGTGTTCAAGTTTTGGAGTAATGCCATATTTCTCTTTCATATAATGAAACCCACATTGACTGCAAGAAGACAGAACAGATAGAAAAACAACATCATTGGGCATTACCAAATTTACAGTATAAATCGATCAAGGCTGATGTCAAATGTGCACTTGATAAGTACCCTACTTTTGTTAAATGAGCATGTATACTCTTCCCCAGCTCTTGAGCCTCCATTGAAGAACATGCTTGTAAAAGACCACCAACTGTGAACTTCATTCTTTGATTGCATCTGGATGTGACCTTATAGTGCTCTAACAGAACAGACAATGATAAAACAACAAACATGAGAAGAAGAAAAGACGAGCTTGCCATGATAGGTTGAAAAAAATCAGAAGAATAAATTGAAGACATATATGAAAAGTGAGAGTATGTAAATGATCCACTATATTTAATAAAATTTTATTTTATTTTTTTATGTTTTAATGTAAATAAATATAACTCTTCTATGGTGCACGGTTAAATTTATAATTAGTAGATTATGTCCACTTTCAAATTAAAATATTATTATATTGTGTATTAGTTTGGAATTTATCAATAAAAAATAAACAAATATGATGCAATATTCATATCTTTAAAAAAAAAAAAAAAAGAGGAAGTTTATTTTTATATAATATTCTGATAGATTTCACAATTTTTTTAGGGAAATAATTTTTTTTTTTTTTTTTTTTTCTTTTTTTTTTTATATTTTTCTTTATGATTGATAATTCACTAAATAAAGTTTATTTAGGAAATTAAGTAGATTATGTACCATTTTAAAGTGTCAATCATATTTAAATAAGGATTTTTATTGCAACGTGAATAATATCAAATATATATGTGATAACTATTAGAATGAGTAACTTTATTTGCTTTAATAGTGTAAAATAAACAAATAAATTGATGAATGAATCATATATAATTAGGCATGTGCTGTATATGTGTGTTTATAACTGATAAATAAAATCAACTTTAAATTAAATGGCATATAATTTTTTTTTGAAACAAATAGCATATAATTATAGTTAGTTTATATTAATATTTTGTAAAAATAGTTGAAAAAGGCATATTTTTGGTTTGTGTGGTCCAATTAGAGTTGGGCCCTATTGAGCTCGCTGCCCTGAAAACAATGTTGTGGGCCACACAGCCCATAGCTTACTTGGATGGCAGGAAAATGGGTTGAGTTGGCTGATTGAGGCCACTCGTTTGTTGGGTCATACTTGCCAATAGATCTTTCAAAGGCAATTCTCAAGTCGAGCCCATGGGCAATTTGCCATCACATAATTCTATCTAGAAGCTACAAAATATTTAATTATTATTATTATTTCTGAATTCTTATCCGATGACTAATAATGTCAAATGAAATATAGCATTAAAATTTACAATATTTTTTAAAAATACTTTAAAAAAAACATAGGTTAAGAAATTGTCATGCACTTATTACTTTGATGACAAAAAAATACATGTATAAAATAACTGACCTAAAAACATATTTAATTACTTCAAGAGTTTTCTTTGATTGTTTCCATGGATTAAAATCAACGAGTACCCTTCCATTTCCTTATTGTGTAATCAAAATATTATTAAGGGCTTATCCCTTGATACAAGGAATCAAAAATAGGCATGACTTCAGATTCAAACTTCGAAGAGGTGTAATATTTGTTCCATTCCTCTTGTAGAAATAACTTTTTTCTTGTTGATTAATTGTATTGAAACATGTCTTGGGATTAGTTTGCATTTAATTTAACATCCTACCAAAGCAGTGTGACTTAATGGATATTCTTTTTATTGAAACAACGAATTGTTCAGCTTGATCTCTCATTTTCCTAGGCATTTGGTGTGAAGCCTTAGCTTATGTAGGTCGAAAATGTTTCTTCATTGCTTATTACTTACAAAACTTAAATTTGAACCATGTTATATTTGAATCAAAAGCACATGTTATGTATTAGTTAGTTTTATTAACAATTGATTATGTTTTTTTATCGCTTCCTCACATAGGCGATTTGAGTTGACATTAACATGTTTCACATCTCTCTTTGATGGTGAAATGGTTGCCCTATCTTGAAAATACTGTTTTAACTTACTTTCAGTCAATTGTTTACTCCAATAGCAGAAGAAATTGATTAATCATTTCTAATTTCCTCATGTATCTGGCATTAATGGTATTGTGCAAGTCATAATTCTATGATTTACTTTGTCGATGATGTTGGTCCTTCTCCTCTAGCACAAAATCTTGCATTTCGTGATTTGCCTTTTCGTGATGTGGGTCAGCATCCACTCTGCTAGCTTTTTGAGAATCCTTTATTTTATTAATATATTGTTTACTAACTTGATACCGCCACATGGCATATTTCTAGGTTTTATTTCTATATGAGAAAATGGTAATAGGCGTGGGATTCGATTGCAACCCGATGGTTTTTGCAACTGATGAATCAGAAATATGGTACATCTAAATCCAAATTTTATTTTGGTTAAAAATTCATCCTCTTGTATTGAAATTGGCAATATGTTTGTATTTTGTTTATTGAGTGTTGTGTTTTGGGGCATTGTTTATTTTAGATACTCATAATGACCCACATAATAGGATATGGGTTCCACGTCTTATAATCTCTTGAAACCTTAGTGTATTTACAAGCTTGATGATGTTTTTGATTGGCATGTTCTTATTTTCTAGGATGATATTAAATAAACCTTTATGTTTTTTGTTTTCCCCCTTTTTCTCTTAGGAGATTTGTCAAATTCCTTGATGAAAGGAAAACATCATCGTCAAGTTCAAAATGCAAATAACAAGTATACACATGATAATGCATCTGCCATTTTCTTTTTAACTTAAGAAGATTTTACTTTACATGTATTTGAGAGTATTTTATTAAAATAAATGTGAAATAGTACCAATTCTGTCTTAGCAGATATGAACATAATATGTTTCATATATACATTGCATGTTTCTCTTTTACATTTAAAAATATTTCAGGCTTACACGGGAGAACATCATTAACTATAGATGGTTTTCTTTTTCCATTTCCCTCTCTCTTATTCTAGTTCTCTAGAGCATTTAGAAAATTATATGGGCAATCGAAGTATGAAGTGAGCAATAATGGTGTTGAAACTTCGGGAATAAGTGGAGGCGTTCATGATAACTACATAAGTACTTAACTACTTATTTTTGCTTGCCATTGGCCTGGTATGGAGGCGTTTATGCGTAAAAAATTTCTTGTTTTCTCATGAGTGGCTCCCTCTAAATGCAAATATTGCTTATTGATAAGGCCTATTATGCTAGATAAGGAAAATGTAAAAAAAAAAAAAAAAGAATTAGGTTGATCACCCATACTAAAATTGTGTTTTTGGTATATGTAGTTGCATTGTGTCTCTTAGAAAGGGAAGTACATCAATAACAATTAGATTCAGCACTTCCAAGTTAGTGAACATATATATTTCAAAGCTTGATCCTCTACATTTTGTTTCTCAATTTTGTGAATTTACTAATCGTTACACCATGACATGATAGGATTGGATGGGAAAGTCATCATATGAGATGTGCAGAACCAAGAGGATTTTTTGGATTATCTGTAAAGCCTTCTCGTTAAAAAGTTAGGCAGCTTCTAGAATATATAGAAAATATGCTAGTAATATATGATGCTTTAGATATTTCAAAAATATATATATGATTCTCTAATGGATTTGTATATTAATTTGGTTGTGAACAATTGGTGATATATTTACAGTCCAACCAGAAGTCTCATTGGTTTTACATCTTATTTATTTGCAAGTGCATACAATAGTGCTCGTGATATATTGTCCATTGACTTTTTTGCTTATTACTTGGATAGGCAAGTTGTTTGAACTTCAGCACCATATAATTTGATAGTTGGAAGTTATTGTTTGGGTTTTTTGTACAACCCAATTAGCTCACTAGTCAAGAGATATGGGACTATTCATTTCTTTGGAAAGAAAACATTGGAAGAACATTAAAATTAATGCATGATTTCAATTAAGTAGTTATACTTTAAATTATAATAAAAAAGAACTTCACATAATACTTGGATTGAATTAGGTGTGAATTATAGTAGATATTAATTTTAGAGAAAACTTTATTTCAATCTCTGAAGTTTTTAAAAAAAATAAAAAATTTAAAAACTTTTAAAAACAGTTCTTTTTATCTCTAATATTTTGGAAATTCCTCAAAAAAATTCAAACCATTGATCAATTGATGATCAACATAGATAGAATACGTAAAAAGGTATTTTCACTCTTGATTTTTGTTAGTGACACTTAAATTATTGAATTACCCCCACAAAACAAGTAGATGGAAGGCGAAGATGTTTTTTTTTTTTAATTTTTTTTTAAATTTTAAAATTATTAATTATAAAATTAAAAATAAAAATAAATTAAAATTGTATCTCAATTGTCCATTTGAGATGAATGGTGGAGATGAAAATTATATAAACAAAAATCGAAAAAATAAACAATGAAGGAGATGAAAATTATATAAACAAAAACCAAAAAATAAACAATAAAAACGGAGGAAAAAAAAATGAAGAACTCGAAGAAGAATGAAACCAGATTGCCCAACATAATCATCATCTAACCAAACCATACCCCTTTCTTTGAAACACTCATTAGTAAACCAAACCCACTTCCGTCTATCGCTTCTTTCTCTCACTCTCTTTCTCTTTCGTCAGTGATTCTTTGCCATTACATCCTTCGCTATTGTCACCACTTCCTTTGCTGCCACCGTTGTCAGTTTTACTCTCCTAGTCTCTAGAAAGCTTACGGTCATCATTGCCATCACTTGTCATCACATTCTTTGTCGCCACTGCTATTGGAGATTGAATGACCTAATCCATTTCCAACTTAAATGAAGCAATTTGTTTTTTCTTCTATATTTTTGTGGTTGTGTGGTTTTGATTTCTTAACAAGAAGGGTTATAATGGTTGATGTAGGGAAGACGGAGAGACAAAAGACAATGGTGGTGAAGGTATTTTAGGGAGTGGGTATGTGTTTGATACTGGGTATGGGTTCAAGAGGTGGAATTGGGGAGGAAGGGTGGTGGAGATGGACCTTTGATTGTAGATATCATTGATAGAAGAAGATGATGAGTTCATGATAAGGAACATGATGATTCGGGGTCCAAATCCAGAGCGGCTGAGTTGGTGATGGAGATTAAATCAAGAGAGGTTGAACTAATGATGGAGGTTGAGTCGAAGATGGAGGTTGAATCGAAAATGGAGGTTGGCTCTAGAGAGGTTGAACCAGCAACAAAGGTCGATTTTTCTTTTTTTTTAAAAAAAAAAATTGAAATATTTTGGTTTTTTCTTTTTCTTATGAGTTTGGATTGTGTTACTTTGTTGGTTTTGATGATGTCAATGAAGATGTGTTGATATACTTGATGAAATTGATTTAGATGTGTTGATGAAACTATGTTGATTTTCTTGTTCTTGATGATGTGTTAAAGATTTGGTTTTGAAGATTTGAGTTGATGATGTGTTGAAGGTCTAGTTCTTGATGATTTGCTGGTTTTGATTTTCAATTTTTTTTTTTTTTAATCTTCTCTATAAAAGACTATTTTGGTCATTTAAACTAAAATAGTTTGTCATTAGTTTTTTTTAAAAAAAAAAAAAAAAATTTAAGCCAGTTTGTGAACAATTAATTTTAGTCTCACATGAAAAGATCATCATACTCTCCTTACCCATACTATCTATTGTCATTGACAATCAATTAACAAGTTTGGACTTTTTGATGAGTTATGAAAATATTAGGGATAAAAAAAACTGTTTTAAAAAATACTTTAAAAAATTGATACTTTTTGAAACCCCCAAAGACTAAAATAAAGTTTTCTCTTAATTTTAATATTGGATTTAATTAAATGTATTAAATGTGAATTATAGTAAATATTAATTTTAATATTAGATTGAATTAAGTGTGAATTATAAAAAAAAATATTAATTTATTATTATTGTTACATAAAGCAAAAATGACGGATTCATAAATTTATTTTAAAGGAATAATAATTACATTGAGCATCCAAATTGCAAAGTTAAAGCCCCCATCCACGTTGGTCAATGAAGCACACATGATTGGGCATGTGCTATATATGTGTGTTTACAAATGACAAAAGAAAAAGTGATGAGAGAAATAATTGTATATATAACTTTAACAAATAATTATAGTTATTTTATATTAATATTTTGAAAAAAAAAAAGTTAAAAAATTAGTATGAAGCATCATTTTGGCCTGTGTTGTCATTGGAGTTGGGCCGGCGTCAGCCCACTGCCTTGAAAATGATGCTATGGGCCACACAGCCCATAGCTCACTTGGATGGCAATAAAATGGGTCAACTTGGTTGAGTGAGCCCATATTATATATGCATGCATGACTCAAAATCATTATTAGCCTTGTGCTTTTTACACTCAATAGAAGATGACATGCATATTTAACAACTTTGCAAGATGTGCAAGAAAAATAAATTAGAGATAGTTTTTCTAGATTTTATCAGGACTTATATGTACAAGAATTAGTTGTGAATAATGTAGGGTATATAAATGAATCAATGACATTACAACACAATTGGATGGTATTTCTTAATTTTGATTAACCAATTATTCGTTTATTAATTTGAATTGATCGAAAAAAATGTTGTGCTTAATATGAATGAGAGTTTTAATTGACATTCAAATGAAATGAACTTGTCATATTTAAGCTTTAGCTAGAAAATTTTCCCAATCTAATTTGTCAAAATAATTGTAAAACAATTTAAAAACACTTGTATCGTTTTGTATGAGATGTAATTATAAATACTTGTGAATTTAAAAAAAAAAAAAATCTAGAAGAAACAATTTATATTGATACTATAGATGTTGTACTATATTATAATTTATGTAATTGTAGTTTGGTTGCATATTATTTTGCTCACCTTTCCGTGCTAATATCTTATGATTGCAAAAGTTAGACACCATGAATTTGGGTTCTTGTCTAATGTAGCCCCCATTTTTAATTACTGTTGGACATATGTCTCCAAATTTGTCCCTTGGGGTGGCTTTGGTGATGATTAGTTTAGAGATGGGTTGGTACACAGTTGGCTATAGGAGGAGTGGGATGACTGAGCTGCTTGGAGCAATGCCTGCATGTTTAATGTGGACACCTTATCATTAGAATGGTGAGACATGAATAAAGTTTTCACTAAACCCATTTCTTTGATTAATGTGGACATGTTTAATGTTTAAAGATAAGAGCTCAAATAATATTGAATAAGGCTTGCTTTAAATACACTTCTTTGATTTGCTAAATACACCCTTATCTTAAAGGGGTGCATTTAAACTATGTTGCACGATTCTTCAAATTCTTTGAGAAAGTTTTCATTAATTGACTAAAATAAAGTGCTTGATGTTCTTAGTTTACCATGTTACTACCATTATTGTATAGGTGAAGATGTCATTTTGTTGCCTACTTCAATATAGAGGTCTTTAATGATAGAATTTTATATTAAAGTAAGTGAATAGAAGAGTGTTTCTTTAATGGAAGTTTCATCACTGATTTCAGTTGTTTTAGGGTTAATCTACAATAAAATTGGTTACTATTATTATTATTTTGTTGAAAACTAATAAACATGTGTTGCGGTAATTTGTTTATTTTTTAAAGACAGACGTCTAGAGGTTGATTTTTTTTTTTATCTTTTTATTTTTTAAGAATAAATACTTTTACATTTATATTTTTTTAACTTTCAGCTGCTATATATTTACGTTGTTAATTATAAAAATAACTCTAGTTATATATATTTTTAAGAGTTCATTGACTAAAAAAGAATATCTTTTCAAATTTTTGTAATCAATAAGTGTAATATCCATTTCCTTGGTTACTGAACGTTGCTTTCCTAATGTTTTTCTCTTTTTGCAAGTGTGGAGACTAGTGCAATTGTAATAAATTAATGCACTCAATACTCTCTCTCTCTCTTTTTAACTTTTTATATAAAAAAATATTCTTTCGTTTAGTTATGAAATGATTGATCCATGGCCTAAAGTACATGCATAGTAGAAGAAAAACTTTATTATTTTTTTTTATCTTTATATTTAAACTCCATTACATACTTACAATGACAAAATTACAGACTCAAAATTGACAAATGAGTTGAATTAATCCATAAGTTATTGAAGAACAATGCAACACAACGGTGAAAATGAATTATATAACTGCAATTATGTCAGTTATATTAAAAATAAAAATAATATATATTTATATTATTTCTATTATAATAAACATAAATCAAACTCCAACTCTTCAAATTCGAGATCTATGATCTAATGAAAAATAATCCACACTATAAACCATCTATAATCAAATTTTAATTAACAATTAAAAGACAAAAAAAAAAAAGATATTAAAATGTTCTAGTTCAAAACAGTACAAAGCAAAGTAAATGGTGACAGATGATTTCACATCAATTCAAGTCTAATAATTGTTAAAATTTTTCTTTCCCGTATATGAAGCGGTGTTGATTATAAATGGTTGCTTGTCTGAATGAGTGAAGGTTGCCATCAATCTTTACTATAACTTTGATGCAATCAAAAACAGAAAAAGAGACATTAATTCATGAGTGAACACTGTCATTACTCTTTACTATAGTTTTGATGCATTCAAAAAAAGATAAAGAGAGACATTATTTTATAGGTGAAAGTTGTCATGACTCTTTACACTTTATATATATATATAAAGTGGCTTAGACTACTTTAGGGTGAGAAAATTGACAAAAGGGGTAGGCATTTTTAACCTGAACCAGGAGTTGTTCTCAGGTGACCGGAGTAAACCCGACCTAACTTGAGACTTCAATATAAAAATTTTTAATGGAAGAATTTTATATTTAAGTAAATGGATAAAAGAGTGTTTCTTACTATAGCATTAGTTTATTATTAAAACTATTATTATTTTGTGGAAAACTGAATAAATAAGTGTTAGAGTTAATTTGTTTATTTTTGAAAGGCAAAGACATCCGGAAGTTGATACTTCTTTTACATTTTTATTTTTTTAAGAATAGATACTTTGACATTTATATTTTTTTAAAATGTTGGTTGTTATATATTTATATTGTTAATTATAAAAAAAAAATTTGAATAACTTTTAAAATAAAAATATTTAATTATAATTATTATATCTAAATTAATATCTTATAACTAATAATGTCAAATGGAATATGGTACTAAAATTTACAATATTTTTAAAAATACTTTAAAAAAAAGTAAAAAAATTGTCATGCACTTATTAGTCTGATGACCATAAATACGTGTCTAAAATAGTTGACCTAAAAACATATTAATTACTTCAAGAGTTTTCTTGGATTGCTTCAATGATTTAAAATCAATAAATAAATAAATATAATTTGTTAGTTGATATTTTATCTCGAAAATTGAGGGTGTTGTGGTGGCCCCATCAACACCCCTTAGCATTACCACTAGAATACGGTGAAACCTTATTTCAATCTTTCAAACCCCACTCAACATTCATTACAAACATACCAAATGGTCGGGGAAGAATCATCGAATTATATATCCTCCAAAGTGTCAAACCGCTCTCCACTCAACTATCATTTCTAACCCATTTCAAACAAACCAAATTGTGAGGTAGCATCATCCCACTTTATTATAAAACAATATTCAATGATGGTTAGGATTAAATTATTAATAAATTATACTATCATATAAATATTTATAGATATTTTTTTTGACAAAAAATATCTTTAAATATTTGTATTACGTACAAAATGACTTTTATTTTCAAGGCTATTAAATCAAAGTCAAATTAATATAAAAATCAGTATAGTGGAATTGTGCGTAGCATGACCTTAGTAAAAAAATAAAGTTGTTGAGTTTCTAAAATAAATTAAAAATTTCACTTAAAAATAATTTTAATTTCTTCCAATCTCCATTGTTATTATTTAAATATGATTAGAAATATCTAGACTTCCAATCTCATAATAGGCATGGGCACCTTCACTTGTTTCCATTTTTCCTATTGCTATCTACTATCAGTATAGTTATTTTTAAAGGTTAAGAGATTTTGAATGAAAATGGACTTTGCATGACATAAAAAAGAGATTTATATGAATTATATGGGTTTCTAAGATTATCCCTAATAAAGTCCTAATTAATTTATTACATTAAATGTCTTGATTAATGTTTATGTATCTTAAACTATAAATAAAGACACTGATTGTAATAAAATCAAATAACATTTTTTCTTTTTACAACTTATAAAACCAACTTGTAGAGGCTATAATGTGCGTGTTGATTGCATAATAAAAAAACGAAAAATTGTTAATTGTGTGCGTTGATTTCTAAAATCCTTATCCCTATATTGTGCATGATTATCTAGGGAGTCAATTTCAAGTCTTTCAATTCGCAAAAACCTAGACACCCATTTTGCAATTTCTCAATAAAAAATATCTAGAGAAACAAACCCAAAATATGTAAATAATAATAATCTCTAGATTTTAATGCTCTCTCTCTTTTCTCCTTCCACGTCACCTCCTTGTAAGCGTAGATAGCCCCTTATGCCCCCCCCCCCCCCCCCCCCTCTCTCCTTGTATCTATCTATCTATCTATCTATCTATCTCTCTCTCTCTCTCTCTCTCTCTCTTTTCACAAGCCTGTGTTGAGAGAAAACGAGTTTTAAGTGCACTGCCCACACAAAGCCTTGTGTAGCCCAAAAAGGGCTTTCAACAGTCGGTTATTAAGGACACATAAAAGAATTAGAATCGAATCAAATTGAATTTATTCGACCGAAAATGTCAATTTTTTCTATTTATTTGGTTCGATTAGATTATTAATATCAAAAATTAAAATTTTTTGGTTTTAGTATTTTTTTAGGACAGAAACATTGATCCGAACAAAAAATTGAACCAAGTTTAAAAAAAAAAAATCATTTTATTTATTGTTGGAGATTTCTAAATCATTGATATCTAGAGATTAAACCAAAATGTAACTTAAAATAATAATATCCAATCATAAATATCACATTTTGATATTTTTTGTACGATATTCTCTTTCAACATGATTACGTTGTACAACATAAGATTTATTTTTCTTTCATTGCACCTCATTACAACCTTATAAATAAACCAGATCTCAAAGGTAGGAATCCACTTCACAGATTTGTTTGGACTCACATTTATTTCATTTAAGTTGTCTTAAATACATACAAAATAAATACAAGAAAAACTAATTAAGTTAAATTTATGTTGAAAATTTTGAAATAATCTTTTGGTACAATTAAATGACTACATTGTACAACATAAGATTCATCTTTGTTTCATTGTACCTCATTACAACCCCATATGTAAACCAAATCTCAAAGACAAGAATTCACTTCACATATTTGCTTGGACTCACATTTATTTCGTTTAAGTTGTCTTAAATACATACAAAATAAATACAACAAAAACTAATTAAGTTTAATTAGAAAATTTATGTTGAAAATTTTGAAATAATGTTTCTCATTTGGTACAAATAAATAACATAATCAACCAACCAAATATTTTTACCAGGTTAATATCTTAATTGAACTTGTTATAAGGCATTGAATTTTTCTATAAATTCAAATTTAATTTGATCAACAGTATACAAGATACTTAATAAATATTAAATTAATCATTGATAATAATTTTTCATTGCTTCGTTGTATAATAAATTTTTTATTAAGTTGACATGTTAATTTGAGCTTACAAGAATTTGAATTCTTCAAATAATTTTAAATTAAAATTATGAAAATCTTATTGACGTTTCATGATAGCTGGAAATTATCAAAAGCATATATTCACGATGGTTAAAACCATCATTTACTTGAAGTTCTGCTATTGATTAGATGTCAGATTCAATGCAAACAACTTAAAGTTGAAAAAAATTCTGAAAATCAAGCTGTAAAGACAAACCCCATTAATGATTCAACTACTCCTTTCATAACTCAAAAACTTTCATTTCATCATCACTTGATTGCTGACGTAATTGATTGGCACCGATAACCACCCATACCTCCCTTTATAAAAGGTATGCGTTGGATGTCCCATCCCACAAAATCCAAAATTATATAATTCTATAATAATAATAATAATAGTTGATCTCCCTCCAATTACATGAATAACTTTTTCATCCTAATGTGGGTTTTTTTTCATTCTCGTGTAGATAGATTTCTCTTAATTAGAAATACTTTTCCAAACCGTGTCATCGATGTGTTATCTTGATTGGTCTCAGATATTCTTTAAATTTGTTCTAAATACAGTTCTTGCAAAAAAAAAAAAAAAAAAAGCTTTCAGTTCACCATTTGAACTCACTCATCACCACCTATATAATCCAATTTAGAGAACGGTTTTGGGTTATAATGGTTGATGTAGGGAAGACGGAGAGACAAAAGACAATGGTGGTGGAGGTATTTCAGGGAGTGGGTATGAGTTTAAGAGGTGGAATTGGGGGGGAAGGGTGGTAGAGATGGACCTTTGATTGTAGATATCATTGATAGAAGACGATGATGGGTTCATGATGAGGAACATGATGATTCAAGGTTCAAATCCAGAGCGACTGAGTTGGTGATGGAGATTAAATCAAGAGAGGTTGAACTAGCGATGGAGGTTGAGTCAAGATGGAGGTGGAATCGAAAATGGAGGTTGGTTCCGGAGAGGTTGAACCAACAACAAAGGTCGATTTTTCTTTTTTAAAAAAAAAAATTGAAATTTTTGGTTTTTTTTTTTTCTTATGAGTTTGGATTGTGTTACTTTGTTGGTTTTGATGATGTCGATGAAGATGTGTTGATATACTTGATGAGATTGATTTATATGTGTTGATGAAACTATATTGATTTTCTAGTTCTTGATGATTTGCTGGTTTTGAAAATTTGAGTTGATGATGTGTTGAATGTCTAGTTCTTGATGATTTGCTGGTTTTGATCTTCAATTTTTTTTTTTTTTTTAATCTTCTCTATAAAAGACTATTTTGGTCATTTAAACTAAAATAGTTAGTCATTAGTTTTTTTTTTTTTTTTAAGCCAGTTTGTGAACAATTAATTTTAGTCTCACATGAAAAGATCATCATACTCTCCTTACCCATACTATCTATTATCATTGACAATCAATTAACTAATAGTTTGGACTTTTTGATGAGTTATGAAAATATTAGGGATAAAAAAAACTGTTTTAAAAAATACTTTAAAAAATTGATACTTTTTGAAACCCCCAAAGACTAAAATAAAGTTTTCTCTTAATTTTAATATTGGATTGAATTAAATGTATTAAATGTGAATTATAGTAAATATTAATTTTAATATTAGATTGAATTAAGTGTGAATTATAAAAAATATTAATTTATTATTATTGTTACATAAAGCAAAAATGACGGATTCATAAATTTATTTTAAAGGAATAATAATTACATTGAGCATCCAAATTGCAAAGTTAAAGCCCCCATCCACATTGGTCAATGAAGCACACATGATTGGGCATGTGCTATATATGTGTGTTTACAACTGACAAAAGAAAAAGTGACGAGAGAAATAATTGTATATATAACTTTAACAAATAATTATAGTTATTTTATATTTTGAAAAAAAAAAAAGTTGAAAAATTAGTGTGAAACATCATTTTGGCCTGTGTTGTCATTGGAGTTGGGCCGGCGTCAGCCCACTGCCTTGACAATGATGCTACGGGCCACACAGCCAATTGCTCACTTGGATGGCAATAAAATGGGTCAACTTGGTTGAGCGAGCCCATGTTATATATGCATGCATGACTCAAAATCATTATTAGCCTTGTGCTTTTTACACTCAATAGAAGATGACATGCATATTTAACAACTTCGCAAGATGTGCAAGAAAAATAAATTAGAGATAGTTTTTTAAGATTTTATCAAGACTTATACGTACAAGAATTAGTTGTGAATAATGTAGGGTATATAAATGAATCAATGACATTACAACACAATTGGATAGTATTTCTTAATTTTGATTAACCAATTATTCGTTTATTAATTTGAATTGATCGAAAAAAAACGCTGTGCTTAATATGAATAAGAGTTTTAATTGACATTCAAATGAAATGAACTTGTCATATTTAAGCTTTAGCTAGAAAATTTTCCCAATCTAATTTGTCAAAATAATTGTGAAACAATTTAAAAACGCTTGTATCATTTTGTATGAGATGTAATTATAAATACTTGTGAATTTAAAAAAAAAAAAAAAATCTAACATGAAGAAACAATTTATATTGATACTATAGATGTTGTACTATAGTATAATTTATGTAATTGTAGTTTGGTTGCATATTATTTTGCTCACCTTTCCGTGCTAATATCTTATGATTGCAAAAATTAGACACCATGAATTTGGGTTCTTGTCTAATGTAGCCTCTATTTTTAATTACTTGTCTCCAAATTTGTCCCTTGGGTTGGCTTTGGTGATGATTAGTTTAGTGATGGGTTGGTACACAGTTGGCCATAGGAGGAGTGGGATGACTAAGCTGCTTGTAGCAATGCCTGCATGTTTAATGTGGACACCTTATCATTAGAATGCTGAGACATGAATAAAGTTTTCACTAAACCCATTTCTTTGATTAATGTGGACATGTTTAATGTTTAGAGATAAGAGCTCAAATAATATTGAATAAGGCTTGCTTTAAATACACTTCTTTGATTTGCTAAATACACCTTTATCTTAAAGGGGTGCATTTAAACTATACTGCATGATTCTTCAAATTCTTTGAGAAAGTTTTCGCTAACCGACTAAAATAAAGTGCTTGATGTTCTTAGTTTACCATGTTACTATCATTATTGTATAGGTGAAGATGTCATTTTGTTGCCTACTTCAATATAGAGGTCTTTAATGATAGAATTTTATATTAAAGTAAGTGAATAGAAGAGTGTTTCTTTAATGGAAGTTTCATCACTGATTTCAATTGTTTTAGGGTTAATCTACAATAAAATTGGTTACTATTATTATTATTTTGTTGAAAACTAATAAACAAATGTTGAGGTAATTTGTTTATTTTTTAAAGACAAAGACGTCTAGAGGTTGATTTTTTTTTTTATCTTTTTATTTTTTAAGAATAAATACTTTTACAGTTATATTTTTTTAACTTTCAGCTGCTATATATTTACGTTGTTAATTATAAAAATAACTCTAGTTATATATATTTTTAAGAGTTCATTGACTAAAAAAGAATATCTTTTCAAATTTTTGTAATCAATAAGTGTAATATATGTTTCCTTGGTTACTGAACGTTGCTTTCCTAATGTTTTTCTCTTTTTGCAAGTGTGGAGACTAGTGCAATTGTAATAAATTAATGCACTCAATACTCTCTCTCTCTTTTTTAACTTTTTAAATAAAAAAATATTCTTTCATTTAGTTATGAAATGATTGATCCATGGCCTAAAGTACATGCATAGTAGAAGAAAAACTTTATTATTATTTTTTATCTTCATATTTAAACTCCATTACATACTTACAATGACAAAATTACAGACTCAAAATTGACAAATGAGTTGAATTAATCCATAAGTTATTGAAGAACAATGCAACACAACGATGAAAATGAATTATATAAACTGCAATTATGTCAGTTATATTAAAAATAAAAAATAAAATATATTTATATTATTTCTGTTATAATAAACATAAATCAAACTCCAACTCTTCAAACTCAAGATCTATGACCTAATGAAAAATAATCCACACTATAAACCATCTATAATCAAATTTTAATTAACAATTAAAAGACAAAAAATAGATATTAAAATGTTCTAGTTCAAAACAGTGAAAAGCAAAATAGAATGGTGACAAATGATTTCACATCAATTCAAGTCTAATAATTGTTAAAATTTTTCTTTCCCGTATATGAAGCGGTGTTGATTATAAATGGTTGCTTGTCTGAATGAGTGAAGGTTGCCATCAATCTTTACTATAACTTTGATGCAATCAAAAACAGAAAAAGAGACATTAATTCATGAGTGAACACTGTCATTACTCTTTACTATAGTTTTGATGCATTCAAAAAAAGATAAAGAGAGACATTATTTTATAGGTGAAAGTTGTCATGACTCTTTACCCTTTATATATATATATATATATATATATATATATATATATATATATATAAAGAGTGGCTTAGACTACTTTAGGGTGAGAAAATTGACAAAAGGGGTAGGCATTTTTAACCTGAACCAGGAGTTGTTCTCAGGTGACCGGAGTAAACCCGACCTAACTTGAGACTTCAATATAAAATTCTTTAATGGAAGAATTTTATATTTAAGTAAATGGATAGAAGAGTGTTTCTTACTATAGCATTAGTTTATTATTAAAATTATTATTATTTTGCGGAAAACTGAATAAATAAGTGTTAGAGTTAATTTGTTTACTTTTGAAAAGCAAGGACATCCATAAGTTGATCCTTCTTTTACATTTTTATTTTTTTAAGAGTAGATACTTTGACATTTATATTTTTTTAAATGTCAGTTGTTATATATATTTATATTGTTAATTATAAAAAAAATTGAATAACTTTTAAAATAAAAATATTTAATTATAATTATTATATCTAAATTATTATCTTATAACTAATAATGTCAAATGGAATATGGTACTAAAATTTACAATATTTTTAAAAATACTTTAAAAAAGTATAAAAAAAATTGTCATGCACTTATTAGTCTGATGACCATAAATACGTGTCTAAAATAGTTGACCTAAAAACATATTAATTACTGCAAGAGTTTTCTTTAATTGCTTCAGTGATTTAAAATCAATAAATAAATAAATATAATTTATTAGTTAATATTTTATCTAGAAAATTGAGGGTGTTGTGGTGGCCCCATCAACACCCCTTAGCATTACCACTGAAATACGGTGAAACCTTATTTCAACCTTTCAAACCCCACCCAACATTCATTTAATCATACCAAATGGTCGGGGAAGAATCATCGAATTATATATCCTCCAAAGTGTCAAACCGCTCTCCACTCAACTATCATTTCTAACCCATTTCAAACAAACCAAATTGTGAGGTAGCATCATCAAATTGTCCATCCAATGTAAACCACATCCCACTTTATTATCAAACAATATTCAATGATGGTTAGGATTAAATTATTAATAAATTATACTATCATATAAATATTTGTAGATTTTTTTTTTGACAAAAAATATCTTTAAATATTTGTATTACGTAGAAAATTACTTTTATTTTCAAGGCTATTAAATCAAAGTCAAATTAATATAAAAATCGGTATAGTGGAGTTGTGCATAGCATGACCCTAGTAAAAAAATAAAGCTGTTGAGTTTCTAAAATAAATTGAAAATTTCAATTAAAAGTAATTTTAATTTCTTCCAATCTCCATTGTTATTATTTAAATATGATTAGAAATATCTAGACTTCCAATCTCAGAATAGGCATGGGCACCTTCACTTGTTTCCATTTTTCCTATTGCTATCTACTATCAGTATAGTTATTTTTAAAGGTTAAGAGATTTTGAATGAAAATGGACTTTGCATGACATAAAAAAGAGATTTATATGAATTATATGGGGTTTCTAAGATTATCCCTAATCAAGTCCTAATTAATTTATTACATTAAATGTCTTGATTAATGTTTATGTATCTTAACCTATAAATAAAGACACTAATTATAATAAAATCAAATAAATTTTTTTCTTTTTACAACTTATAAAACCAACTTGTAGAGACTATAATGTGCGTGCTGATTGCATAATAAAAAAATGAAAAATTGTTAATTGTGTGTGTTGATTTCCAAAATCCCAATCCCTATATTTTGCATGATTATCTAGGGAGTCAATTTCAAGTCTTTCAATTCGCAAAAACCTAGACACCCATTTTGCAATTTCTCAATAAAAAATATCTAGAGAAACAAACCCAAAATATGTAAATAATAATAATAATAATAATAATAATTTCTAGATTTTAATGCTCTCTCTCTTTTCTCCTCCCACGTCACCTCCCTGTAAGTGTAGATAGCCCCTCATGCCCCCCCTCTCTCCTTGTATCTCTCTCTCTCTCTCTCTCTCTTTTCACAAGCCTGTGTTGAGAGTAAGAAAGTTTTAAGTATACTGCCCACACAAAGCCTTGTGTAGCCCAAAAAGGGCTTTCAATAGTCGGCTGTTAAGGACACATAAAAGAATTGGAATCGAATCAAATTGAATTGGTCCGACCGAAAATGTCGATTTTTTCTATTTATTTGGTTCGATTCGATTATTAATATAAAAAATTAAAATTTTTTGGTTTTAGTATTTTTTTAGGACAGAAAAATTGATCCGAACAAAAAACTGAAGCAAGTTTAAAAAAAAAAATCATTTTATTTATTATTGGAGATTTCTAAATCATTGATATTTAGAGATTAAACCAAGATGTAACTTAAAATACTAATATCCAATCATAAATTTCACATTTTGATATTTTTTGTACGATATTCTCTTTCAACATGATTACATTGTACAACATAAGATTTATTTTTCTTTCATTGCACCTCATTACAACCTCATAAATAAACCAAATCTCAAATGTAGGAATCCACTTCACAGGTTTGTTTGGACTCACATTTATTTCATTTAAGTTGTCTTAAATACATACAAAATAAATACAAGAAAAACTAATTAAGTTAAATTTATGTTGAAAATTTTGAAATAATCTTTTGGTACAATTAAATGACTACATTGTACAACATAAGATTCATCTTTGTTTCATTGTACCTCATTACAACCCCATATGTAAACCAAATCTCAAAGACAAGAATTCACTTCACATATTTGCTTGGACTCACATTTATTTCGTTTAAGTTGTCTTAAATACATACAAAATAAATACAACAAAAACTAATTAAGTTTAATTAGAAAATTTATGTTGAAAATTTTGAAATAATGTTTCTCATTTGGTACAAATAAATAACATAATCAACCAACCAAATATTTTTACCAGGTTAATATCTTAATAGAACTTGTGATAAGGTGTTGAATTTTTCTATAAATTTAAATTTAATTTGATCAACAGTATACAACATACTTAATATTAAATTAATCATTGATAATAATTTTTCATTGCTTCATTGTATAATAAATTTTTTATTAAGTTGATATCTTAATTTGAACTTATAAGAATTTGAATTCTTCAAATAATTTTAATTTAAAATTATGAAAATCTTATTGACGTTTCATGATAGCTGGAAATTATCAAAAGCATATATTCACGATGGTTAAAACCATCATTTACTTGAAGTTCTGCTATTGATTAGATGTCAGATTCAATGCAAACAACTTAAAGTTGAAAAAAATTCTGAAAATCAAGCTATAAAGACAAACCCCATTAATGATTCAACCACTCCTTTCATAACTCAAAAACTTTCATTTCATCATCACTTGATTGCTGACGTAATTGATTGGCACCGATAACCACCCATGCCTCCCTTTATAAGAGGTATGCGTTTGATGTCCCATCCCACAAAATCCAAAGTTATATAATTCTATAATAATAATAATAGTTGATCTCCCTCCAATTACATAGATAACTATTTCATTCTAGTATGGGTTTTTCTTCATTTTCATGTAGGTAGATTTCTCTTAATTAAAAATACTTTCCCAAACCGTGCCATCAGTGTGCTATCTTAATTGATCCTAGATATTCTTTGAATTTGTTCTAAATACAGTTCTTGCAAAAAAATAAAAAAAAACTTTCATTTCACCATTTGAACTCACCCATCACCACCTATATAATCCAATTTAGAGAACGGTTTTGAGTTTGATAATTTAATAATTGGTTCCAAATAGGAAGAGAAACAACACTGATAATGAAACTTATTTCGAAAATGGCTGATATCAACAACAATAATAATAAAACTGATATCGGAAACGGTGACGTAGGAGCTAACATCAACCCCAATAATAATGAAGTTGATTTCAGGAAGGGTGAGATAAACCTTACATCAACTACGTGAAAGTGCTATAAACTAGAATCTTTCTTCACCACTGGCTCTTGTCACCACAGATTATGTTTGTAACATCCTAGTCACAACCTCCACCCACCACCACCACTATCTTCGTCCTCCTCCATCGCAAGACAAGCAGTCACAACTTCAACAATTACCTCGACCAAACAACCTCCTTGCTCTACATCAACACCCCCTACTCTTCCTCTGCTACCACCACGGTCGACTTCTCCGCCTTCTGCGTCCTAACCACGGAGCGAATTTGGGTTGAACCCTCTCATCTTCTTCACTCTCTCCTCTCTCCTCTCCTTTCTTTCCACCTTCAAAAGAGGCCTCCAAAAACCCATAACCAAAACCCCCTCCTCCTCTACCACCATCGTCGTCGACTCATTCGCCTATTCCGTCTCCGCCTTCCGCGCCCTAACCACGAAGCACATCTGGTCCCTTGAAGCCCTGCTCTGTGAAGCCCACCGATGATCTCTCTACGGCCTCTCTTATCCACGGAGCACATCTAGTTTTATGGTAATGTTGGATTGCTGAAGAGATGGGTTCTGATGAATCGACCAGAGGTTGTATTCAAATGGTGAAGAAAGCTCGGTTCTGTTTTAGGTGTGGTGTCTTTGTTCTGTTCTTATGAGCATCATCAAACACACCAATAGCCAGCAGCCACCTTAGGCAACGCAAACACTGATCCGAACAGCCTTATCGTTGTTCTCCTTCGTTTCCCCAAATTCACGAGAGCCACCATTCAAGCTCTGACTATTTCCAGCATTTCTGTCTCTTTCGCCTCTGGTTTTATTCTATTCATCTCTCACCGTCCACCCAATCTAGACATCACTCACTGCCGTGGAGGCCGTTTCACCCAAGAACCATAATGTAGAGAAAAGGTCGAATGGGTTCAGCCTTACCATAGCCTCATCGTTGCACTTCCACCACACATGCTCTTTGTTGTTCCACCACATGGGTCTTCTTGCTGCCGATGAATCGGTTGTTATAGCCTTCAATGAGGCTGGATCGGCCCTATACGCTAATCGTTCTACACCAACACTGTCAAACAGCCAACATTGTCGAACCACCACCGTTCTGAACCTGCTCCACTCGGTTAGTGGCTCAAAGGCCAAGAATCTATCCATTTAGATGATTGAAGAGCTAAGTTGAGTTTTTATGTTGAAGATCAGCTTTATTTCACAGTGTTGTGCACAAGTAGTATTACATTCTTTAGTTTCAAAAGTAAGCAAACCATTTAGGCCATCATACTATAGTTAGCCTCTTCATATGCTGTGCAACAAAAAATCCTCTTTCTTGAAGTTCCCTTTTTCTCTGTTTGTTAGTTTTATAATTCTTCTATTTTTCTCTTGCTATTACAGATGTCTCGGTCAAAATCCCTAAAGCATGATTCAAATCGTTACTTAGGAGACCTAGTACTACTACAAAAACTTGAGGAGGTTGAAAGTTCTGTGAAGGTAAATCCAAGACAAAGGTTTAATTTTTAACACTTTGGCTATATTTCAATTAAATTTTTATAATTATTGACATGTCTGGTTCTTGTTACAGAGAGTTCTAACCTTAATCGAAGAACAACAATGTCAAACATCAGAGCATGTTGACTGAGGTAAGAAACCCTTAATGCGTACCTACTGATTGTCTCGGCTCTCCTCCAAACGCACTCAGAGCAAACACCATCTTGTCTCTCCTCCAAACACACTCCCATCTCCAAACCCACTCCTAAGCTCCGCCATCACCATCTCGCTTTTCCAATTTCTCCTGCGTCTTCAAAATGGCACTCCCATCTCCAAATCCACTCCTAAGCTCTACCACCACCATCTCGCTTTTCCGATTTCTCCTCCGTCTTCAAAATGACATCTTCAAAATCTTGTGCAATTGTTTTATGCGTAGTGTTGTTAGTGATGGATTGCTATTTTGTGGTTAAACATAGGAGGGCTTATCATAACGTACTAGTAGGTTGCTATTTTATCATAGCGTGCCCCCTTAATATAAATATCTTAATAGTCCTATAAGAGTTGTTTCATTTATCTAAAAGTCTTTCTTTAATAAAAATTATAAAATAACATAAAATTATAATAATCACTCCACAGAGAGTTTATATGTGAGTAGTTTTGCTAGTTTTTGGGGTGTTATATATATATATATATATATATACGAATTCTGTTTGTGATACACAAACTATATATATGAATTAAATAGAGGTCACTTGCATATTCAGTTTTGTCTTTTTTCAGTTTTGAAAATCAATAATTCTTTTATCAAGTTGAACTAACGACAAACATGTAAATATCTTATTAAAACCTCTCAATACAACATTAAATTTTGAGAGTTTACTCGCTTAAGACCGTATAGATTTCTTCAATATAAAAAGATATTATATTATGAACATTATTATTTTTTTCATTTTTTCTTAAAATTGCTTCATGCCTTGTCATGGTATGGCATGATCCATGTCCAATACCTGTCTCTCCTTATAATTTTAATAATAGATTTTCTCTCAATTTAGATCTGCTTGCTTTTGCTATTGTGTAGTCTCTCATATTTATTTGTTTGTTTTACTAGCTTTCCACCGTCTGCCCCTTTCAATTGAATAGCATTTTGTTTGCCTAATATTAACTCACTTAATTGGGCTTGCTTGTCGGCTCACAAACATTTAACAACCCTACCACCCCCTCCCCTCGGGCCTGTTTTTAGTGATGATATTTTCACCCCTTGAAAATTGTATACACACCCCAAAATGTAATTATTTAAAATTCAAACATTGTTCTTCAAATTAATAGTGAAAACAATAAATCAATAGTCAAATAATTGAACCATTGCAGGGATGATTTCAGAGACTTTGCAGATCTTTGCCAGGATGTGGTGGGTGGCTATTTGTTGGGGTCCTACTTTCCTTTCTCTTTTAAAAATAATAAACAGGATGTGTCAGGTCGGAAACTCCTCCACTGAGGTGCAGCATGGTCTATGGTTAGGGAGCTTTACACGGAGCGAACGATAGACAAGGACTTTGGGCCTGATGGCTTTGTTGAGTATGGTCAAGGACATGAGAATGGGTATGGATGAGAGTGAGAATGATAGGGTGATGGTGCTGCCGGGTGCAAACAAGAGATCCGGCAAGATCAAAATTGGAATTGTAATATAGAGAACGAGGATGATGGTGATGGAGACGAGAAAGAAGAAAATGATATGTTAATAATTTATAGGGGTGTAATTATGAATTTTTGATATTTTAATAAATATTAATGGGGTGGATGTACATACGGTATTTCAAGGGGGTCAATATCCCCAGTCCATTTTTTCTTCTTTTGAACTTGGGCCCACCTAATTTAAATTCGACCCACTTAAAATTTGGTTCCCATTAGAATTTGGACCTTACCACTATTCATTTTAGTGGGCTTTTAAACATCAAATATTAACTTTTGAAGATACAATTTCAATTTTCCAAAAAAGGTTTTCGTGAGATAATATTTACTTTCAAAGATACAGTTTCAGATTTCAGAAAAGATTTTCGTGAGGTTGTGGTGCAGTAAGAACGCATCCATCAAATTGATTATTATTTTTTTATTACTATGAGTGGTAAAGCTACTGCTTTTTTAGGGCATTAATTTTCTTCTCCACTTTACCCATTGTTGAAGTGTAGTACATTCTAAGGAGGCATGCACAGACAAGCATAGGATGAAAATTAAACGTTAATTAGCATTTTGTGTTTTCCATTTTAATTTCCATGTTCGGTATCAAGGACCGCGAACATAATGGACACATAATTATTTGCAAATCCCAAATTATATTTGTCAAACATTTTTTACTTTGAAATCACTTACAAAAAATAAGGACCCCCATTTGCAATTCTATCTAATCCAATGAGGCACAAATCAGTTGAAAGCCATCCGGTAGAACTCAACTGAAAGAAAACTTAAATATTTTATTTTAAGTGAAAAGCCCAGAGCTTTGATATTAGTTCACTTTGTTAAAATATTTAATAAATATTCACTTACTTTAAGCTCACAATTCCAACATCATTGGATTTCATATTACTTTTTACTCAAAAAATTTATAAATTGACAATATATTTCACTATTAAAAGTGCAGATGCCACAATGTGTTTCAATATTGAATTGATTGTACCATTTAAATAGATAAATAAAGAGCTATTTAAATTATTTTGATTGATTAGCTTCGAAAGAGTTTAATTAGTTAAACGAAAGTTTGATATAGGTAAAGGTTTTCTTTTTCTTTTTTTTTTTTAAGTTGTGTATTATTTATTTATTTATTTTTATTGCTTTTAAAGTGAATGTTTCATGTCTATTGGCCCAATGAATAGAAGACACTTCACTGATGAAGGTATTATCACAAGTTATGCATTTTAAATGCTTTGAAAAATTTGTGTTTCTGTTTGCAGCAGCCAATTGTTATGTGGGATACTATCCGGTTGAAAGCAAGCCAGTACAACCCAGTTGAGAGAAAGGCTCGAACCTTTTAGTCCAACAGCTTTGATACGTCAACTTCTCATTAGTCAATTTATTCTTATTAATAATGTTTTTCACTTACAAGATTTATAAATTTAAAAAATAAAAATAAAAATATCTCCAAATATCTACCTACTCTCGAAACGAGTTGTGATTGAAAAAGTTCCAATTACATTTAATAAATGTGATATCTTCATTGCTCTAAATAAAATTTCCCTTACCATACTTTAATTATTTTTAATAAATATAATATCCTTTTTTCATAAATTACACTTTTTCTTATTATACTTACTTCAGTTATTTATAGTGAATGTGATATCTCCCTTTTCATTAATTATAATTTTCCTTGCTATACTAAATAATGTGATATCTCCTTTCCTATTAATTACAATTTTTCTTATTATACTTATTGTTTATAATGAATGTCATATCTTTTATTTACTTTAATTAATGATATTATAATTACATTCATAAAATATCATGTATGTTCAATTTAGAATCAATCAAATATGTAAAGTGTTATTGTTAAGATTCATTATTCAAAACTCTTATATGTTAAATTTATTTCATATTTATCTAATTTCAAACATCATTTTTAATATTGTAAATGAAAATGAGTTTTCCACGTAGGATTCTGATCGAATCAAAAATTATTTTTACGTAAACCATATTTCAAGTAGAATCGCCGACAAGTCAATTTCAATTTCATTCAGCAACCCCCACATGCACGTTTCCCCAACCATGCCTGATTTCCACCTGTCATCTCAACTTTCTCACATCGACTGCCAACCCCCAAGATTGTCTCTCATCCAACGGTCATGATCCATACCGTACCTCAGGCGTGCCATTGCTTGCTGACAGTACCAGCCCAGAGTTGGCATTGTATGGCGTGGGTTAGAACTGGCAGAGTCAGATGAGTCGCGTGGGTTAGGTGGTGACTTTGTTTGACCACTTGACAGTAAATGCTGGTGAACTTTGAAGAGGCGCCATAGATGCCGGTGGTGAGCTGAAACGGTGCGACAGCCAGGTTACTGAGTCATTAACTGCAGAACTTGATAATCATTATCAAAGTTGAACCACACTGATTAACGTTCGTATCCACAAATCATTGTAGCTTGGTTGGTTCTTTTGTTCATGTTGCAAATAACTTATTTACGGTAACCTAAACATTACAAATTACAACTAAGCGCACTTCAAAGTATGTTCGAATATGAAAAATTCACAACTCTCGAACTTGTTTCGCAAGGAGAGCTTGATTGAAAATTACGTGACCCTTGAAGCTGATACCCTCTAAAGCTTTCAGTTTCCACCTTCTGTCTAACCCAACTCACCTCCTGTCTCCCATCCTTCATACTCCACCAAAACAGTAAAGTACCCAAATCCTCACATTGGTTCATAATTTTAATAAAATTATTGGTACACAATTTCACAAAACAATTATGAAGAGGAGCATAATCATTATACAATAATTACCCAATGGCATAGCTAATTACATCAAGCTATGGTGCTTAGTGAGTCACTGACAACTTAATTATAATTTATTAATAGCTAAATTCTATCGTCGCTTCAGGAACAATAGGAAAAGATAGCATAAACAGAAATACAAAATAGAACAAAAGGCAACATGCTAACAGATGTTGAAGCTCTAGAGGAATCTCTCTTGTGATTCCAACCCAATTAAAACTTCTGCTAATGAATTTTCACATCTCTCAGCATATTCATAATTCAATAATTCATATTCGGAATAGCAACAGCTCGTATTGTCCTTTGGTTTCGATCGGGCTTACTTCATTTTCTCTGCAGTGAGGACATGTTTTTCAACTCTTTAAGCATCTTCAGTGCTTCTATCTTCAGAATTACGGTACCCAGAGTTGAAAACACTGATCTCCCATTTCTTATCATAAGAGAGCTTTTTTTCTGATTAATATAAAATATATACTTACAAAAAAGTATGACCAACACTCCCAGACATTAACTGAAAATTAATTTAAAACAATGGAAAAGTACACCATTAATTACAATTTTCCTTATTATATTTAATTAATGTGATATCTCCTTTTCCATTCCTAACAATTTTCCTTATTATACTTAAATTGTTTACAATGAATGTCATATCTTCTATTTCCATTAATTACAATGTTCCAATTATTTTTAATGAACCTTTCCTCTCTAATCTTTTCATTCCATTAGTTCCACTACAATCAGTTTTTATTTAATAAACTTGGACCAAGCGATCCCCTTTAATAACATAATCATTTTAAAGAGAAACAAAATTTTACTCATCTCCTATGGTCATGTCCCTTGATCACAAGACCTCTGTATTTGAATTTGATAGCTGTATGTCAGCTACTATAATTATTGTCCAAAGTTAAATAAAGAACAACTATTATTGTAAAATGGATAATTTCCATGCTGTATGTAATTCCATAATTTACTAAAATATAAACAAATTACATTATTAATCAAATTAAAAAAACAGAAACACGTGAATTATTTTGACAGCTGTTGTATAATATTCTCACATGCCCTACAGCTTATGTACCCATCTATCATGACCGACCTCACCTAAAAGCACCAAAAGTTACCCTTGTTTTTCTTTACACCTAATCTTTGAAGTGGTCATCATCAATAATACATTTAAGATCCCACCTACTTCAAATATTGGGAGAGTTTCTATTGCAATTGTACAGGTTATGATAATTAGCAAACAGATAAAAACATTTTCAAAAGAGACTAGAAAAAAGCAACTTAGGATAACTAAGGAAACAAATATTCATATATACTACCTGTGAGATATATGAAAAGAAACCTTTATCATTCAATTAAATGTGAACTCTTAGGAAAATTAACCACTCTTCAATATTATTGGATTTTACATATGCAATATTAGTTGACACATTTTTTAAGATGCAATTTATGTAAGGGTTATAATTTTCCCACTAATCACAATTGTCCTTACTGCACTTCAATTATTTGTAACAAATCTTTCCTCTCTAGTCTCTTCATTCCATTAGTTCCACTAAACTCAGTTTTTATTTAGACATGTTTAAATTTAGAACTTACAAGATGAATGGTCAAGATTTTGCAATGTAAATTACCTAAACAGCCCTGTAAACTGTCTATTTAAACCTCCTCCTACACTCCTTCACTACTTCAGTATTCACCTTGAGCAACTATAGCTAGTTTTACCCCGATTATGGCTTCACAAAAGTAATTGTGTTGCTGCTCCTCCAGAACTTCTGGAGGAGCAGCAACACAATTACGTACTGCTGCTCCTCCAGAAGTTCTGGAGGAGCAGCAACACAATTACTTT
Organism: Litchi chinensis; assembly: GCA_019925255.1. Taxonomy (NCBI): domain Eukaryota; kingdom Viridiplantae; phylum Streptophyta; class Magnoliopsida; order Sapindales; family Sapindaceae; genus Litchi; species Litchi chinensis. Next base: position 6,686,641 of record CM034465.1, on the reverse strand, counting down.
TGTGAAGCCATAATCGGGGTAAAACTAGCTATAGTTGCTCAAGGTGAATACTGAAGTAGTGAAGGAGTGTAGGAGGAGGTTTAAATAGACAGTTTAGCCAGAACTGGAGGAGGAGGACGAGGAGGAGGGGCAAACCTCCTTGCAGCCGCTGCCCCCCCAACTAACCTGAAGTGCTGCTCGCCACCGTATGCTCGCAGCTACCACCGGCGCCCCATGTTTGTTTTTAATTTTTATTGTTAGTGACTAGCGTTTGTTTTTTCTTTTTCTTTTTTTTTTTTGAGATCCAGTAACTAGTGTTTTAGTTTCTAATTTCCTGGGACGGTGGTATGAAACTTTAATATTATAAATAAAGTGTGTAGTTTTTATTTATATTATTTGGATTTGTGTTCGTTATTATAATTGCTATTATATGATGAATCTATAAACAAAGCACCGATGAAAATAAAAGATTTAGTTCAGATCTCACCAGACTGGTCTTGGATCAGCAATCAACCAACAGAGCTAGGCACTTGAATCTGAAAAAAAAAAATCATAATGCAAAAAGAAAAAACAAAAAAAAAAATCAAATCTGCAGTAAACAGAGCACGCAAAGACAAAGACAATAAAAAAGAAAACACCTGAGGTGGACGTCATTTTGAAGACAAGGAGTAATCGGAGAAGCCAGACGGTGGTGGCGTCTGATCTGAGTGGGGTGTGGGAGAAGGACGAAGATGGTGGGTGGTGGTGGAGGAAGAAGAAGGCGGAAGTTCCCAAAATAAAAAATAAAAATAACACAAGCATCACAGATAACACCAACATATCTAACAAAAATGCAACAAAACAACAAAAATATAAAAATATATTCTTCACAACTGAAAAATGTTCTTGAATCTTGACAGTTCCACGGAAAAAAAATGTTATTGAGAAAAAGAAAAACTAAAAAAAAAAAGGCGTTCCGATTTGGTTAATCGGCGAAGGAAGAGAAGACGATCGGCAGAGAAGAAGTACAGAAAAGCAGAAAGAAAATGAAGAAGCAGAAAAAGGACCGGCCACGAAAATGAATAAAATGAGAGCTTGACTCCAAAAGAGGAAAAATAAACGTGACCGGTCAGCCAAAATTACCCATCTGACCCTCGGCATTATTCAAAATTCTAATAACCTAAAAGGATACAAACATAATTTTATTATATTAAAATTTTATGTTCGAATTGACACGTTGGTGAAGTATTAATGGGTTGGGTGAGGTGAGTTAGACTTTTCTCTTTTCAAAAATCAAATGTCTTTATTTATTTATTTTTCTTTAAAAAAAACTTGATATTACTGTCTAAAATATAAAAAAATTATCATTTTTTTATAGATTTAAACCGTCGGTGCCGGTCCAACCAAACCAAAAAAAAAAAAATTCAAGGTACCTGTTTAACCTCTAATAAAAACAAACTGTTACAGTATTTTTATTTCTTTTTTTTAAAGAAAAACATTTATCTTTATTTATACTCTAAGGTATATAAACATTAACAAAGACATTTCATGTACTAAATTAATTAAGATTTAATTATTTCCTACTTCTTCTACTTAACCATATGAGTGTGAAGATTGATTACCCATAGTTTTTATTGAATAATTAAATTAATTTGGAATTTAAAACGTGATTGAAAGAGGAGAGCTCTCTGTCCAATAGTGCCAAGCATTAAAAGGTCCACCTCCAATTAGGGCTAGCAATTTGGAACCTGACACGATGGGTCGACACGATAATTACGGGTTAGGGTTGAGTCTTAAAGGGTTGGGTAAATTAACGGGTCAACCCGTTTAACCCGTTTAATTATCGTGTCGGGTTCGTGTTTTAGTTAACGGGTTACGGGTTAACCCATTAAGTAAGGATAAAAACGTAATTTTATTTTGAGGGATAGTTATGTAATTTTGATAGCAGGTATATATATCCTTCATAATTCAAACCTTAACCCTAAACACATCCACACTTCACGTCCTCCAGTCGCCGCACCCACAAAAACTCCTCCACGGTCCACTCTCAACTCCACCTCCACGGACCACGGTCACAGATCTCCGTCTCCGTCATCTGGTCGGCAGTCACGACATCTCAAGCAACGCGGGTAGCTAATCTGGTTCGCGGATCTGGTTCGTCTCGCAGCATGGGTCACGGTCTGGTTCACAGATCTGGTTCGTCTCGTAGCACGGGTCACGATTCAACTCCACCTCCACGACACACGGTCACAGATCTCCGTCTCCGTCGTCTGGTCGACAGTCACGACATCTCAAGCAACGCGGGTAGCTAATCTGATTCGCGAATCTGGTTCGTCTCGCAGCACGGGTCACGGTTCAACTCCACCTCCACGACACACGATCACAGATCTCCGTCTCCGTCGTCTGGTCGGCAGTCACGACACCACCTCCACGACAGTCACGGTTTGGTTCGCGGGTCTGGTGCATCTCAAGCAGCACGGGTCTTGGTCTGGCTCGCCGGTCTGGTACATCTCAAGCAGCACGGGTCGAGGATCTGGTTCACCTTTGTCATCTGGTCGGCGGTAGCAGCAGCTCAAGCATTGTCCGTCTTCTCCACAACGGTTGCAGCTCTTCGAGGTATATATTTCGCATGTTGGTTTGTGTTTGACAGCTTTATATTGGTTTTCTTGTGTGACGTTCAATCGTCATGTTGGTTTTCATGTTGGCTAAATTGATCAATGGCATTGTTGTAAACATCACTATCATCCAATTGTGTGATTAGAAATATATGGCTTTTGTTGCCTTTCAATATTGCAGTAACTGGTTGTGCGATTAGAAATTTCATAACATATCATTAAAACTAGAATGGACATTTTGGGTCTTTGAAGGGTGTTTTTAAGCATCCAAACTGTGTGGTGACTTTTGCTAAAATATACTGTTTCTAGTATCAAAGACTATCCCCATTAGCTGTTAGCGGTCTCTTATATCATGACTTTTGGATTCTCTTGAATGCAGAGGGTTATTCATCCTCTGTTTTTTGTTTCTAGAACAGGGTATAGTGTTGGTTATATGCTACAAAATATGTTGTTAGGTCCATTGATGATAAGATTTGGTTGCATGTTCGCCCATCTATAGTCTCCAATCTGGTTTTAACGTATGCTTCTTGATAAAGTTTGGGGGTCTCTTACCCAATTTTCAAACTCCGAAAAAAGAAACAACTTTTTAGAAGCATTAAGTTGAATAAACAGTATTAGGCCAGCTGCTGTACCATGCCACTTGAAAATTACAATACTGAGGAATGACACCTACGGCTCTAAATAAGTACGTGCACTTGTTTTTGTTTATATTTAAATTTTATTTTGTTATTATTTAGGAGCTTTAAAGTTTAATTATATATATATATATTTATGCAAGATTCATGTACAACTTGGAACATCCAAGATTCAATGCTTGATGATTGTTAGATATATATATGTATTTATGAATGAGTGTTAGATATTTCATTTTATTTTTAATTGCATATATTTAGTTGGAATCATTTTATGGATTAGATATGCTTGATGATTCAAATTGAGTGAGTTGATTATGAGATTACTTTTCAATTTTTCATGTACAGCTTAAATCTATGGACTCCAATGATGTCAATATCAACGATTGGGAAACTAATAGTATGGAAGAGAATTTCAATGAGGAAGGAGATGAATATGTTGAAGTAGAGACCAAGGACTATAGTTGCAGATATGTTTTTTATGTTATTGTTTTGTTTTTTAATATGTAGGACTATATTTGCAAGAATATTTTTATAATTATATTTGTTAACATTTATATTTTTATGGTTTGGATTGTATTTGTAGATGATTATATTTGTGGATGACTATATTTTTATAGGTCTTATGTATCTTTATTTTAATTTTGTGTTTTATTAGATCTATAATTAAAATTTAAATGCATTAACTATCCTTAAAATTTAAACGGGTTATAAACGGGTCAATTAACGGGTTATTATTCGTGTTGGTTAAATGGGTCATTAACGGATCACTAACGTATCGGTTAAACGGGTTACTAACGGGTTATTAACGGTTTATTCAATGACCCGTTAAGAAACGGGTTAAACGGGTCGTTTTTGTGTCGACCTATTAATAATCGTGTCGTATTCGGGTTGAGGGGGTTCAACCCATTTTTTTATCGTGTCGTGTAAAAAATTATCGGGTCGTGTTCGGGTTGTGTTCAACCCAACCCGTCAACCCGAATTGCCACCCCTACCTCCAATGACCAAAATGATTGTGATTGTATTTGATTTCTTCATTGGATTGTATTTGATGCCCTCATTGGATTGGGTTATGAATTTTGAAGAGTAAATAGTCAACCTTAAAATTAAAATGTTTTATAATAAATTCTTATTAAATTTAAAATATTACACAACAAATTCATATGTATGAATTAGTTAGGAGTTTTAGAAAGTTAAAACATATATATATTTTTTCAAATTTTGATTCAGTTTTCTATTTAAATTAGTTTTTTTGATCCAAACAAAAAATGAAAACAAAATTTTTTTATTTTTTACATAAAAAACCGAACTGAATTAAATATAAAGGAAAAAAAATGATATTTTCTATGCAAATCCATTCAATTTGGTTTCGATTATTTTTAAAACGTAAGAGATTATGAACATTATAAATGGATTCACATTAAAAAACAAAAAGATTTGTGGAGACTAAAATGAATTTTTTCCTTTACTTATATTGTAATTATATTTATATAATATCAAGTAAGTATATTCAATTTCAAATCAAATCAAATATATTAGTGTTTATATTAAAATTCATTATTGGAAACTGTTATACGTATTTTTTGGATTTATTAATTGGGCTGGTAAAAGTCCAATTTAGGCCCAACCAAGACCTGATAAGAAGGCCCAGAAGGGTCAACCCAGTCAAAGCTCATCAGACGAGGCCCAGTATTGACTTTAAGACCAGCAAGTTCTTCAGTTTGTTTAAAGGGATTTTTCCAGCTGGTATCAATAGACCTATAAACACAGCCAGGTCGCAGCTCGCCGCTTGCGCAGCTCGAGCTCGAAAATCACCATGACACGTCAGCTCGCTCAGACGCGTAATAAGTGCAGTATCTTCCAGAAACAGGCAATTACCAAGTCCAACCATGATTCTCTCTCCGAATATGGAAAGTATCCAGTCAAACCTTGATTTCCTCATCAGATATGGAGATCTACTCAAAATCAAATTCAAATCAACCTTATCTTGAGATAATTACAGTAGTTTCCTGATATTATCTAAACATATTAGGAAGTATAATTAATTTATAATTCTTTTCCTTATTTTTCCCAATTGTTTGAGGAATGTAATTAATTCAAGATTCTTTTCCTGATTTGCTAAAACCAGAATTGTAACACCTATTTCCCTATAAATAGGGATTAAGATCATTGTAAACATAATCAGAGAATAATCAATAATATACTGTCACTCTGCAGAGATTAAGAGTTAGACAGTCGTGGACGTAGGCCTGTTATTGCCGAACCACGTAAAAGCTCCGTGTTCCTCGTTTGATCCTCTATTTCTGTCTTTGTCTTTTCTTGGTATTTGTGCTTTCTCACATTGATTGCAGGTATTAGGCATTGATTACTTGTCGACTGAATTCCAACGTCGACATTTTGGCGCTAGAAGGAGGGCCCAGACTGCAATCTTTTTCATCTCAGTTCATCAACTTCTGACGATATGGCAAAGACTATATCAAATAGGTTCCTTGGAGATGATGACCAGGCGGAAAGTCACATGAACCAATCTCAACAGAACTTACAGCCTGGGCAAGACGCAACCACGCATGCAGCAGGCCCGTCCCAAGGACAGATACTCAGGGCTGCGCCAGGCATCCCTCCTCTACCTCACCGTCAAACGGTTCCAGTCGCCCAGATGGCCGAAGGGCAGAATGCGTTGTTGCAGAGGCAAGAAACATTGGAGGATACGGTTAGACAGCTCACACAAGCCGTCAACATGTTGATGCAGGCCCAGACTCAGAACGTGACTAGGGTGGAAGTTCAGGCACCACAGGGAGTGCCCCAGCCTCCTGAAACGGCGTGAGGACCTGAAAGGTTAACAAGGGAAGTCCCGCGACCTGCAGACTCGGCTCGCTCATCTAATGCGCGTTCGAGGGCCGGAAGACACCCTGTTCAACACGAAAGGGAGGTCGCACGTCCTGACAGCCTGGTAGTAAGACTGAGCCAGGATGGAAACAGGCGGATAGAAGTTGGCCAAGGCAGAGTCCGAGTCGTAGCTCGTTACGTCAATGAAGTGGATGGGCAGCAGGTAAGATCCCATCATCATGAGGGTCAATTCGAGGAAGACGAAAGGTATGACCCTGAACATCCGGCTCCAAGTCATGATCACAGGAGGAGATATGAGCTCCGAGACCCCCAAGTAGAGGAGCTCCTCCGAAGGGTCCGGCAGTTGGAAGCGCGACCTGGAGTTCTGGAGCAGCGTGGGCTCTACGGAGATAGGACCCCATTCACAAGGGAGATTGAGACACAGCCTCTCCCTCCAAGGTTCAAGATGCCAACCATTCAGCAGTACAATGGGGACAGTGACCCATATGACCATCTAGACGCATTCAACGTTCAGATGAACCTGCAGACAGGAAGTCCGATGGTGAAGTGCCGAGTATTCCCCGCTACATTGGGGGATATTCCGAGGACGTGGTTCAAGAATCTCCCAGCTCGCAGCATAGGAAGTTGGGAGCAGTGCCAACAGAAGTTCGTTGGTCAGTACAAGGCACTGAGAAGGCAGCTCGCTCCATCCTGCCACATAGCTACGATTTTTCAGCGTCAGGGTGAATCATTGAAAGAATACATCACCAGGTTTAGACGCGAGGTCGCAAATGTTGAGCATCCATCAGATGAAAGCATACTGACAGCGATCTCAGCTGGGCTGCGCAAGGATGGAAAGTTATACGGGAGTATTTACAAGTCCCCAGTGAAGGATCTGGGAGAGTTCTACTAGCGAGCTGCGAAAGAGATCAGATGGGAAGAGACCTTCGGCCCGAAAAAGCAGAATCAGAAGAATGAAGCGGGCAGTTCCAGCCAGCCAAAGAGGAGAAGCAATGACAGGAACGAAGAAGGAAGGAATAACAGCTCAAGTAATCAGATCGCCAAAAGAGCGAGGAGAGAGCCAAGGTATGAGCGACCTCAGCGTTGGGGTCGCCAGGAAGGATACAGCGTTCTGACGACATCACCGGACAGGATTTACGCTGCGGAGCAGAATAAGGAGGATTTTGGGAGGCCCAATCCTATAAGGGCTCCAATTCAACACAAAGACCAGAACAAGTTCTGTGCCTATCATAATGAGGTCGGGCACAGTACCTCAAATTGCTGGGCGTTGAAGAACGCCATTGAAAAATTGATCAAGCGAGGTCGCTTGGGAGAATATGTGGCAAGACCAGCTGATTAGCGACCTCACCAGCAACGACCTCACCATCAGCAGCCAACACATCAACATCAGCCCCAACGACCTTCCGAGCCAGACCACGAACCAGCGGTAAGGACCATTTTTACCATTTATGGTGGCCCTCATATCGCAGGAGACTCCAACAGATCGCATGAGAGGTATGTCCGAGAGGCGAATCATTCTTTTCAGTTCTATGGATCCGAAGGACCTGCAAAAAGGGCAAAACCGACCTCGGACGAGATTGTATTTACAGATGAAGATGCAAGAGGAGTAATCTGGCCTCATAACGATGCGTTGGTCGTGCGAGCTAAAATCAGTAATATGGAAGTTAGGCGCATCATGATTGATACTGGAAGCTCGGTGAACGTGATGTATCGGAGTTGTTTCGATCAGATGGGGCTGCAAGCAGAACAAATGGCACCGTCCCCAGAGCCTTTATTCGGATTCACTGGAGACGCTGTAGTACCAGTGGGGCAGATTAAGTTGCCATTGACTCTTGGGGAGGCAGGTCGTCAGACAACAACCTTGACAGACTTCTTGATAATCGACTGTCCATCAGCGTATAATGTGGTCCTCGGAAGACCTGCTATGAACGAGTTAGACATGGTTACTTCGACCAGAACTCTGACAGTGAAGTTCCCAACTCCTAATGGCATCGGATGTGTTCGAGGAGAACAGCACCTAGCTCGTCGTCGATACTATGAAGATGCTGTGAAGATGGGTGTAAGAGGAAAGAAGGTGAACGTGGTCTCAAGAGGCGAGCCACGAGCTATGACCGAGAAGGGAGTCAGTCACGACCTGGACCCTCGCGAGGTAGATGCAGACCGAGCTACCGGTCCAATTGAGGAGTTAGAAGATGTACCAGTCAGCGAGGTAGATCCTGAGCGATGCTTGAAGCTGGGAAGGGGATTAACTCCGGAGCTGAGAACCAAGCTCGCTGACTTCCTGAAGGCGAACTTGGATGTGTTTGCATGGAATCATGAGGACATGGTGGGAATAGATCCAAAGGTGATGTCTCACAAGCTGAATATTGATCCTCATTTCAAGCCAGTTCATCAGAAAAGAAGAGCAATGACAGGGGAACGATACCTAGAACTAAAAGAAGAGGTAGACAAGCTTTTAGTTAACAAGTTCATCAGAGAAGCCTACTACCCGACCTGGGTTGCCAATCCTGTACTAGTAAAAAAGAAGAACGGGAAGTGGAGAACTTGCATCGACTTCACCGACCTAAACAAAGCATGCCCCAAAGACAGTTTTCCCCTGCCAAGGATAGATCAGCTCGTGGATGCTACAGCTGGCCACGAGCTCCTGAGCTTCATGGATGCATATTCGGGATATAACCAGATCCCAATGAAGCCCGAAGACGAAGAGCACACCTCGTTCATAACTGATCGGGGGCTATATTGCTACAAGGTGATGCCCTTTGGTTTAAAGAATGCTGGAGCGACCTATCAACGCTTGGTGAACATGATGTTCAAAGAACAGGTCGGAAAGACCATGGAGGTCTATGTTGACGACATGCTGGTGAAATCCAAGCAGATCGGTAACCATGTTAGCGACCTGAGAGAGATGTTTCAAATTCTGAGGAGTTACCAGATGAAGTTAAATCCGCTCAAATGTGCATTTGAAGTAGCTTCTGGGAAGTTCCTGGGCTTCATGGTCAATAGTAGGGGAATTGAAGCAAACCCTGAGAAGATCAAGGCATTGATCGACATGAGATCGCCAACCAGGGTGAAAGACGTATAGAGCCTCAATGGCCAGGTCGCCGCATTGAGTAGGTTCATTTCGAAAGCTACAGACAAGTGTGTCCCTTTCTTTGACATTCTTAGGAAAGCAAAGAGCTTCGAGTGGACTGAGCAATGTGAAGTAGCCTTCCAGCAGTTGAAGGAGTATATGGGACGAGCTCCACTTCTCTCCAAGCCCAAAGAAAAGGAAAAGCTGATCTTATACTTGGGAGTGTCGAAGCAGGCTCTGAGTGCCGCCCTGGTGAGGGAAGAAGAAAAAACGCAGCTTCCGGTCTATTATGTGAGCAAACGGTTACAGGATGCTGAAACCAGATATTCGCAGATGGAGAAATTGGCTTACTGCCTGGTGATCACATCGAGGAAGCTGCGACCTTATTTTCAAGCTCATACCATCGAAGTCCTCACCAAGTATCCGTTGAAGCAAGTTTTGCAGAAAGCAGACACCTCAGGTCGTTTGTTGAAATGGGCAGTGGAGCTCGTGCAGTTCGACATCCAATTCAAGCCAATGACGGCTATCAAAGCTCAAGCTCTGGCGGACTTCATTGCGGAGTTTACAGGATCTGTGGATGATGAAGCTGAGTCTTCCGAAGGTCCGGCTTGGGAGCTATATGTTGATGGATCAGCCAGCGAGCAGAAGGCTGGAGCTGGAATTCTACTGATTAGTCCTGAAGGCTACAAAATCCTTTGTGCTCTAAGGTTTGGCTTCCAGGCGACAAACAATGAGGCGGAGTATGAGGCTCTGCTCGCGGGACTGCGTTTGGCCAAGGAGATGCGAGCTGAGCATTTGAAAATCTTCAGTGACTCGCAGCTTGTTGTCGGCCACGTATTGGGGGAATATCAAGCCAGGGGACCAAAAATGGCCCTTTACCTCCAGAAAGTTCACGAGCTGCTAGTTGCATTCCACAAGTACGAAGTGAAACAGATCCCGCGAGCTCAGAACTCGCATGCTGATGCAATTGCTCGCCTCGCGACTACACGAGATACAGATTTCCTTGGGGCAATCCCAGTTGAGTTTCTACCAGCTCCAAGTACAGAAGAAAAGAATGTGACAATGGCCATAATTGTGCAGCCTAGCTCCTGGATGAGCCCGATTCTCAAATATTTGCAAGATGGGAAGCTGCCGAGTGACAAGCTGGAAGCTCGGCGTCTTCGAGCTAGAGCAGCCAGGTATTGCATCTATGACGACGCGCTGTACAAAAAGGGGTTCTCAGCTCCACTGCTAAGATGCATTGATGGTCCTGAATGTGAAACAGTACTAAGGCAAATACATGAAGGCCATTGCGGGAACCACGCTGGGGGGCTGTCTCTAGCTCAAAAAGCACTTCGGCAAGGCTTCTACTGGCCCACCATGAGGCAGGACGCCATCAATTTAGTGAAGAAATGCGACAAGTGTCAGAGATTTGCTCATATTCCACGAGCTCCACCTGCTTACCTCCAACAGATGATGAGCCCATGGCCCTTTGCTGTCTGGGGGATGGATCTGATTGGACCTCTACCAATGGCTCGGGGAAGATGCAAACATGCGGTGGTCGCGATAGATTACTTCACCAAGTGGGCGGAAGCGAAGGAGCTAGCTGAAATCTCCACAACAAAGATTGAGAAGTTTGTATGGAGCAACATTATTTGCAAATTCGGAGTCCCACAGCAGATTATAACCGATAACGGGACCCAGTTCGCTAGTGACCAGTTTCTCAGGTTCTGCAACGACCTCAAAATCGTTAAGAGCTTCTCAGCAGTGGATCATCCACAAGCCAATGGCCAAGTTGAAGCAGTGAATAAGATCATCAAGCAGACCCTGAAAATGAAACTGGAAGCAAAGAAAGGAGCATGGGTAGATGAGCTTCAAAAAGTATTATGGTCCTACAGAACCACAGCTCGTAGCTCCACTGGCGAGACCCCATTCTCAATGGTATATGGATCCAAGGCTATGATCCCAGCTGAGTTTGAAGTTACTTCGCAAAGAAGAGCGACCTTCAATCCAAATGACAATGATCAGCTACTTGCAACAAATCTGGACCTGCTCGAGGAACACAGGGAAACAGCCAGATTAAGGGTAGCTGTCTAACAGCAAAGAATAACAAGGTACTACAACAAATATGCTCGGGTTCGCCGATTCAATGAGGGAGACTTAGTCTTACGCCTCATTCTATCAGGAGCCCGCAAGCCAAGTGACGGATCCTTAGGCCCTAAATGGGAAGGACCGTATGTTGTCAAAACAGCCTTGGGAAATGGAGCTTATCGCTTAGCTAATGTAAATGGGGCAGAAGTCCCCCGAGCTTGGAATGCCGAGCATCTCCGCCCTTATTATCAATAAGTTTTTCATTATTTGTAATATGGATTAATTGTAAATGATAGCTCCATTTTTCCCCTGTTTTTGATTCAACTTTCCTCACCAGGCTAACGGGCTCCGAACTCAACAGCTCAAAAACAAAGAAAGAGCCTAAAAAGCAAGTGACTAAGTGTCCTTGCATAGCTCGCCAATGAGCCTAAAAAGCAGGTGAGGTGACGACCCCTGCATAGCTCGCTACAAATGAAAGAGCCTAAAAAGCAAGTGACTAAGTGTCCTTGCATAGCTCGCCAATGAGCCTAAAAAGCAGGTGAGGTGACGACCCCTGCATAGCTCGCTACAAATGAAAGAGCCTAAAAAGCAAGTGACTAAGTGTCCTTGCATAGCTCGCCAATGAGCCTAAAAAGCAGGTGAGGTGACGACCCCTGCATAGCTCGCTACAAATGAAATAGCCTAAAAAGCAAGTGACTAAAGAGCCTAGAAAGCAGATGGCTAAGTGCCCCTGCATAGCTTATTAAACGTTCTAAAAAACTCATTACTTATACCTGCAAAATTTTGTAATTGCTTTTATTATTATCAAATTTTGGGTTCATTGATTATCAGCTCGCAAGGAATATGGTAACTCTAAAGATGAAAAGCATGAAATATGTTATGCGCAGTAAATTAAATAACATTCAAACACAGGAAGAGTAATGAAAGAAATTTCATTAAAAATGAGAACTGATTACAAGTAAAAAGCTGAAAAAATACAAGCAAAAAGAGGAAAACAAATTTTCAGTATTGAGCTGAAGGGCCTGAGTCCGTTGAAGGTTCTTTATGCGAAGGAGTAATGGGCTCAGCCTGAGAGGACGTGCCAGGAGCATGCTCTGAAGGGATTGGACCAGCTGAGGACGAGGTAGCTCGTGATTTAAAATCTTCAATAATTTCAAGTCCTATGTCCCCAAAGATAGAAAAATCCATTTCTGGGTGGGACGTCCACAATGTGAAGAGAAAATCACGACCTGTTCTTTCCTCAGCCTCATCCCTTGCATCTGCAACTTGCGTTCCCAATTCTCGAGCAGCCTGCTCCCTGAAGGTTGTTAGCTCCTCGAAGGCATTATCTGCAAGCTGGTTAACGTCCTCAGCGTTTTTCTGAATGGCTTCTGCTCGTTTCTTTTCAGCCTCAACTTGCTGAATGGCCTCCGCCACCTGTTGCCTAAGCACCTCAGCTCGATGCTCGGCCTCCTCGGCACGCTTAGTCGCGTTTGCGGCCTCCTCAGCCCGTTTGGTTGCAGCCTCCTCAGCACTTTTAGCTGCAGCTCCCATTTCGTCAGCTCGTTTTTTGGCTTCCCCAGCCTGTTTTTCAGCAGCTTCAGCCCGCGCCAAGGCAATCTCAACTTGGCGATGAAGCACTTCGACCTTTTCTTCTGCAGCTGAAGCCCTCTGCTCGTCCAATTCAGCTCGCTGCTCGGACTGCATCAGTTCTTCTTTCACCTTGAGAAGCTCGTCTTTTAGCATGATATGCTCGTGTTCCATCTTCTTTAGAGCTTCCTCGAAGGCTTGCCTTGCAACGTTCGCCTCAGCAATCTGAGCTTTCTGACCTTCTATTCTGCCCGAGGTTAAGCGAGCTATATCGTCCTTGGCTTCCTCCAACTCGTCTTCCAGTTTCCTTAAGGCATCATTTGTAGCCCTTGTCTGCCTTCTCCGCTTCATCGCGCCAAGAGCACCCTGAAAATATTATAAGTTAGCAGCCGAAAAAGAAAAGAGGACGGCATAAAAGGGAAAATGACCTACTAGCATGGAATGGCGAGCTACGAACTCGTCTAGATCCTCGCCCCTAAGATATTTATTCTCCAAGACATTTGTGTGGTTAAGCATGATCGTATCCCAGTTGTCAAGGAAAGAGGTCAAGTATCTTCCCCCAGACCCAACCTCAACAGTTGGTTTCGTTGGCGAGGGGGTCCTCTCAGCTTCGGGGATATCGCGTTCGCCGTCCCAAGTAGCAGTAGGCCGTAAGTGAACGGTGCGTTTAGTTGCCCTTTTGCTGGGGCCAGCTTGGGCTTCCTGCGAAGCAACTTGGGGTGGAGCGTCACCTTTACCAGGCAGCGAACTAGAAGCAGGAGATGGCTGAAGACCAGAGAAACCAGCAATAGGAGGCACTTCGTTGGGAGCAGCGGGGGAAGGAGCAACGACCTATTTCTCAGCAGCAATAGGCACTTTACTGGAAGCAGCGACCACGGGAGCCTGGTCCTCGGCAGATGATTTCGAGCGTTTTGAAGGGGCCGCTGGAGCGGCTAAGTCCTCGGCAAGCCGTTTCGCTGAACATTCGAGGATGTAGGAGATATAGCAGGTCGTTCAGGAGGTGGAGATTTCATAAGTACAAGTTTCCTCCTGTTGGCTGGAAGTTTCGTAAAGGAAGGAGCAGGGACTGGAACACGAGCTGGGGATGGCAGTGAAGCCCCTGGAGTAGATATGTGACGTGGAGAAGAGGATAGGTCAGCCTGTGCAGTAGGAGCTGCAGGGATTGGGTCTGATCCTGTCCGAGCTGGAGCAGGAACGGAAGAAGAAGTTTTTCTGGATGCACCCTTTGAAGAGGTGCGAGTTGAAGACGATTTCGCCTTCGTTGGAGTGCGAGCTGAAGATGATTTTGCTTTAGACGAGGTGCGAGCAGGAACACTTCGAGATGAAGTCTTCCGAACTGGAGAAGGTGAGCGAGTGTCACCCGCTGATGATGAAGAGACTGGTTGTGGAGGTCGGGAAGCAGATGCATCCTGAACTGGAACGTCAAAAACAGAAGAAAGTCTAGGCCTGTCATTCATCTTGCCTATATCTTCCTCAGCTCGCAGAAGAAGGGATTCCTCAGAAGGAGCAAGGCTGTAAGCTCTAAGAATAGCATCGTCGAATCTGCTGCTGATGCCCGCGTCCTCCGATTTGGCGAGCTTGTCAAGAGCTCGTTCCTCCCCGCCACTGAGGGATGTCTTGTCCATTTTCAGCACTGCACAGCAAATGATCAAAAAATGATAGTAATGAAGATACAAAACGAAATCAGCTCGCTTTAATTTTCTTATGAATACCTGGTTTCAGGACGAAACTGAAGTTTCGGAGATCTGCAAGAGATGGGCACGAGATATAAAACCAGCTCGTTTTGTACGGCCCGACGTTGGATTTGCCTTTCGCTTCTCCTTTGGGCAAAAGGTCTTTGTATGGAGACTGACGGGCTGTGAGATAGTAAATACCGTCTGGTTTCTCTCCTTCTCCCGCACTCAGGGCCTTGAAGGAATAGAATTGTTGAATAATCCTCGATGTAGGGGCATGAAGGCCGTTCCTGAGGAAGGCTATAGCCAGCGAGATCAGCTGCGTATAAGAGTTTGGAGTCAGCTGAAATGGCGCGAGCTGGACCTTGTTAAGAAATGCGATCAAGTACGGTGGAACGGGGAACCGCAACCCCTGCTCGAGATGCTGAGTGCTAACGGCGATGAATCCCCTGGGCGGATAACACGCATGATTGTTTGAATCAGGTAGTAGTATGTGGCAACCAAAAGGGATGTGGAATTGCTTGACAAGTCCTTCCACTTCAGGACGCTTTAGCGATGTGGGGTGACGAGCGAGTGCATCACGAGCCTCTCTTCCCTGTATAGTGTGAGCTCGGGCTTTATCATGCTCACGAGCTTCATTGCTTGGAATCATTCCCTTGCGAGTTCCGCTTGAAGATATCTGAACAAGTTAAAAAACCAAATTAAATCAGAAGAAGAAACGCCATGACTCAGAATAATGAAGGCACAACAATGGTGGTGAAACTGAATAAACTGAGAGCAGAAAGTTTGTCTTACCTTGAATTGTTGATGAGATTGAAAAAACGGCAAGTAAGGATGTTGATTTTGTGAAAAGGCAGTAGGTCCTGGTTGCTTGAAAGCTTGAACACTTGATTGCTTTGAAAGAAAATGACAGATGAAAGAAGAAAATGAAAAGGGGCCATCGATTTATATAGACAAACGAGAGTGAGCCCCAACCGTCAGATCTTTGAAAAATGTAACCGTCATAAATCTGATGGTGCAGCGTGAAGCACGGCTTTGGAAATCATGCAGCCGTCAGTTGAAGGACGTGTGCATTAAATATGCGTGTAAAGGATGTGCAGACGTCGCTTCAGTTACCACCTGCATGATCGCCACGTGTCGCAACTGAAAAGGTGGAATTTGAAAGTGCACAGAGGCAGTTACAAAAGTAAGCGTGCCAAGGAAGCCAACTTTTACCAGCAATTCAAGCTCCCAGCTCGCAGAAGCGGACTGAGAGCTGGGGGGCTAATGTTATACGTATTTTTTGGATTCATTAATTGAGCTGGTAAAAGTCCAATTTAAGCCCAACCAAGACCTGATAAGAAGGCCCAGAAGGGTCAACCCAGTCAAAGCCCATCAGACGAGGCCCAGTATTGACTTTAAGACCAGCAAGTTCTTCAGTTTGTTTAAAGGGATTTTTCCAGCTGGCATCAACAAACTTATAAACACAGTCAGGTCGCAGCTCGCCGCTTGCGCAGCTCGAGCTCGAAAATCACCATGACACGTCAGCTCGCTCAGACGTGTAATAAGTGCAGTATCTTCCAGAAACAGACAATTACCAAGTCCAACCATGATTCTCTCTCCGAATATGGAAAGTACCCAGTCAAACCTTGATTTCCTCATAAGATATGGAGATCTACTCAAAATCAAATTCAAATCAACCTTATCTTGAGATAATTACAGTAGTTTCCTGATATTATCTAAACATATTAGGAAGTATAATTAATTTATAATTCTTTTCGTTATTTTTCCCAATTGTTTGAGGAATGTAATTAATTCAAGATTCTTTTCCTGATTTGCTAAAACCAGAATTGTAACACCTATTTCCCTATAAATAGAGATTAAGATCATTGTAAACATAATCAGAGAATAATCAATAATATACTGTCACTCTGCAGAGATTAAGAGTTAGACAGTCGTGGACGTAGGCCTGTTATTGCCGAACCACGTAAAAGCTCCGTGTTCCTCGTTTGATCCTCTGTTTCTGTCTTTGTCTTTTCTTGGTATTTGTGCTTTCTCACATTGATTGCAAGTATTGGGCATTGATTACTCGTCGACTGAATTCCAACGTCGACAGAAACTCTAATATGTTAGATTTATTTTATATTTATCTAATTTCGAACATTATTTTTAATATTGTAAATGAAAATCGGTATTCTATGTAGAATTCTAATCAAAACAAAAATTAATTTTATATAAATCATATATCAAGTACAATCACTGGACAAGTCAATTTCAATTTCATTCGGCAACCCAAACATGTACGTTTCCCCAACCACTCGAATCCCATGGCTCCCACCCATGTCTGATTTCCACCTGTCATCTCAACTTCCTCACTTGGACTGGCAACTCCCAAGATTTAGCTTTAACTAAAATCTGATGAATTAAAAACAAATTCAGAAATACGGGATTCAAAATATGAGCTTCACATACTGACTTCTGAGAATCTGCAGCTATGTATGTGCATTTGTGCATAGAAATGGTCATGAACTATATGTACGTACCGAATTAGATCCATTTGGTTTGGGCTTTGAAAATGTGCCTGCAATTACTTATTTGATTGATTTCAAAATTTAATTTGTATTTAATTGGATCAAATTTAAAGTTTAATATTAATTCAATTGGCTAATAACTTAATAAACAGGCTCGAACATCACTCCTTTTAATAAAAGTACACATGTGGATTTTCTTGACATTTGTGAATAGTTTGAGGCATGTACCTGGTGGGATCGAAGAACATACAAGGAAAGCGATAGGATCATTACAGCATTGGAAAAACTAATATAATGAAAAAAAATTTGTAAAAAATTTGGAATAATCAAGTTTTTTAATTAAACTTAATTAGTTTTCCTTCTTTCTATTAATTAATTAATTATTTTTTTTACATATTTGAGATAATTTAAATGAAATAAATATGAATCCAAATAAATATGTGAAGTGGATTCATGCTTTGAGATTTTGCTTACATATGATGTTGTAATGAGGTACAATGAAACAAAGAAGAATCTTATATGGTATAATGAAATCATATTCAAAGAGAATATCATATAAAAAATATCAAAATATAATATTTATGATTGGATATTGTTATTTGGAATCAGTGCTTAGATTTAATTTTTAAGTATAATTGAAAGCCTGCAAAAATAAATGAAATAATATATTTTCTTCGTTTAAATTTCGGATTAATTTTTTATTTAGGTCGGTTTTTTGGACTTTAAAAAAAAAAAAAGAAAAGAAAGAGGAAACCGAAAATTTTCGCTTTTTTTTTTTCAATTTTTTACATAAAAAACCGAACCAAATCAAATACAATGAGAAAATTGATATTTTCAGTATAGATCAAATCGGTTCGTTCGATTGGATTCGATTTTGATTTTTTTCCCACCCTCATCAGAGAGTTCTTTTTTTTTTTTTTTTTAAAGTAATTAATAGCCTGCATTGAAAGGTCTTTTTTTGCTACGCAAGTGCAACAAGGCTTGGCGTGACTGTGTACTTAAAGACTCGTGAAAAGGTCTTTTTTGACTATGCAAGTGCAGCAAGGCTCGGTGTGACAGTGTACTTAAAGCCTAGTTGAGGCTGAAAGAGAGAGAGAGAGAGAGAGAGAGAGAGAGAGAGAGGAGGAGTTGGCATGTGGGGCTGTCATGATTATAGAGTTGTGATAGACAGAGAGAGAGAGGATGGGTTGGTATGTGGGGCTGTCCATGCTTACAGAGATGTGACGTACGAGGTGAAAAGGAGATAGCATTGAAATTTGGAGATTCCTTTTACTTTATATATAAATATATATAGAAAGAGTTTGCTTTTTTTTAATATTTTTTAATTGAAAAATTGAAAAACAAGTGTCTGGGTTTTTGCAAATTGAACGAATTGGGATATGTGGAGCTGTCCATATTTACAAAGATGTGACATGGGATGTGAAAAGAGAGATAGCATTGGAATTCGGATTTTTTTTTTACTTTATAGAGAGAGAGTTTGTTTCTTTTAGATATTTTTTAAATGAGGAATTAAAAAATGAGTGTCTGGGTTTTTGCAAATTGAACGATTTGAGGTATGTGGGGCCGTCCATGCTTACCAAGATGTGACGAGAGGTGAAAAGGGAGAGAACATTGGAATTTGGAGACTTCATTTACTTTATATATATATATATATATATATAGTGAGAGAGAGTTTGTTTCTTTTGGATATTTTTTAATTGAGAAATTGAAAAATGAGTCTTTAGGTTTTTGCAAATTGAACGATTTGAAATTGATTTCTTAGACAATCATGATAAGATATGGGAATTGAAAATTGGAGATCTAACACGCACATTATTTATTTATTATTATTTTTATTACGGAATCAAAACATCCACGATACATGACTCATTGTAGCCTCTGCAAGTTACTTGGGGTGGTGTCGTGTGATAGAACCGGTAGAGTCAGATTAGTCAGGCGGATCAGGGTCAGGTGGTCTCTTTGTCTGACCACTTGAAAATGGGCTCCCTTACGGGTGACCCAATTGCGATTTCAACCCTAGAGAGATTGATTTGTTGTGTGTGGACCACGTTGGGCTCATTTGTGTCTCTTTCTTCTTTGCGAACATTCAACATCACTCAAGAGTCTACTTTTTTTAACCTTTTACTCTTTTAACTAATCATCATCAATCTACCTCTGTTGGCTCTCTCTTGCATTTGTTAAATTTTGCATTAATTTGATTTCTTGCAATTCGTGTGGTTATAATAATAATCCATGTTCTTGGGCCAAAGTTATTATTCTACTAACTTATCTTTATTATTATAAGAAAAAAATAATATAGAAAGCATTTTTGTTTATTTTACCAATTTCTATAATATAGATAAATAATATATTTAATTATCTAGATTCTACTTTTAACGATACCAAAGACTTCCAAATACTCCTATTGTGAGAGTTGTACTACACGACAATGACTAAAAAGCTCTCTCTCTCTCCCTCTCTAATATATATATATATATATATATATATATATATAAAGGTCAAAGAATTGAAACAAAGTTTGAAGATCTAGTGTTGATATGAGTTTTGAGGGATGTCAATATCGCCACTAATTTGCTGATTTGGAGATGTCATGAATTGAACACAAATTAATTATATTGGGTTGATTTATTTTTGAGTGGTGATATTTGTACCCTTAAAACATCTTATGTACACCTCCAAGTAACAATTTTTTTTTAATATACAATATTATCCTTGAGTAAAATTACTACAAGGATAAATGTTTTGTAAGCAGACCCATAAATTATTGATTAAAATATCATATAACTTTTCTTTTAAATATTAATCGTAAATATCGAATTCTTCTCAAGTAATATAATTTGATTGAGTATGGAGAATGAGACAAAATCTTCAAATGAAATTAGTTGTAAAATTGTAAGTTTTAAATTAATTGTTGTTTTAGTGCTAAGAAGTTTATTGTATATAAGTGTAAACTTCTTGTTATAAAAAATTTCATTCAAATAATTCATCAAACATAAGGTTGACGTATCTCACGACTGAAGTTTTTAGTGCGGGGAAGTTGTTTCATATAAACGTAAGCTTCTTGGTGTAAAAAACTTCATTCAAACAATTCTATGAACACATTGTTGACATAACTCAAGTACTAAACAAATTATATTTAAAAAAAAAAAATCAATATTATAAAAAAGGCATAGTTGAATTCAATTGTGAATTTCTCATAATAATTGGTAGTTTGACTGGGTTTGGTCTTTGACCCGTAGTGATGAATATGTTTGAGTATAAAACAAAAGTTGAAGTTCCTCTTTTAGTTCAACAGGAATGAAACACCGAGATATAAAGAGGATGAAGTTTTTTCAATATTGAAAGAATATTGATACTATAAAAATAAATAAATAATGAAATAGGCATATATGAGGTGTATTTATAAAAACAGAGAATAATAAAATTAAATAAAACAAGTAATCTTGGTATTAAGTGAAGTTAAAGAGAAATTAAAAACATTTTAAATTATTTATGAGGTGTGCAAACAAAAGAGGTGTACATACAATTTTTAAGGATTGGAAATGTCATGACTCTTTATTTTTTAAGAGCTACGGGCAATAGTGAGAACATTTTTTTTCAAGTTTAAGTATAAGTTTAAGCCTATTATTTTAAAGAAATATCATTCTAAATTAGCCCTTATGACTTGCTAAATGAATCCACTTATAAGTCAAGCCCAATTGTGACTAAAAGAAGAAAATCATTATTAAATGAGTCATTAAACTTGCTAAATAAGTCCATAAAGCATAATAAATTAATCAATTTAAATTAAAAAGCCCACGAAGTTTTAGATAGAGTTTTTATTATTATTATTTTTTAAGTGGTGATATTTCCACCCTTTAAAAAGCGTATATACACCATTTTTGCATTTACACCTCATTAAAATTTTTAAAAATTCATATTCTATAAGTACACTCTATGTATTACTAATCATGTCCATTCATATATATATTTTTTAGATATTATAGGTAAATAATTATAAAAATAATTAAATTAAAATATTAAAAAAGTCAAACTTTTTTTTAAACATCAATATATTTACCTTTTAAATATTATAGGTAAACAATTATAAAGATAATTAAATTAAAAAATTAAAAAAAAAATCAAAAATTTTTTAAGCTGGTTTTGAATTTTGATGCTCTAATTTATGTCTATAACTTCTCTATTTTATGTCATCTCTCATTTTCACTCAAAATTTTTATATTTCACCAAAACTATATATGTAAAACTATCAAACAAAACTAAAAGCCTTAATTTTCACTCAAGCTAAGCTTTAACACAACCAACCCCACGCCCCACCCCCCTTCCCCCTCCCCCGCTCCTAGTGAAAAAAATAAAAACAAAAACAAAAACAAAACCAAACCAAACCCCTTAAATCTAAGCCTCTATTTTCACCATTTATAAGCTCTCATATTTGACTACTTTATTAAAATAAATCAAATTTTTTATCGAGGGTTGAAGTTGGAGTATTCAAATTTAATTATAATAATAACAATATCATTTTTTAATTAAAGTCTTAATAATTTAATTTAAGGATAATATTGGAATATTAAAAATGTACAAATTAAAAGGGTGTACATACAGTTTTAGAGGGGTGGAATTGCCATGGAAATATCATCGCTCTTTATTTTGTTCCCTAATTAAGCCCATGGAACTAATTAAATGAGCTCATTTAAAGGTAAATGTAAGGGTGGCAAAAGGGTTCGTGAATTAGGTTGAATTGAATTTGATTCAATTTGTTTATGAATTCACTTAACATGACACAAATTTATTTAATTAACGGGTCAACATTTTTAATTTGACACAAATTCGTTTATAAACGGTTGATATAATATGACACGACTAATTTATCTATTACTTGGATTATAAAAATTCAAACCCATTAATTTGTTGACTCCTTAATTTGTTTACTCGTTTAATTCATTTAACCCATTTAACTTAAATAATATTTTGACTCTATATAAATATTACAATTTAATGCCTATAATATATAAATATTATAATTTGACCCTATAATATATATATTACAATTTGACCTTATTAATCGTGTTGACCTAAGAATTTATTAAGTAAACCCAATTTGATTCATTTAATAAAAAAGTTAAACAGGTCGATATGATTATGATACAAATTCATTTTACCCATATTCATTTATTTTTCATGATTTCATATCGACCCGTTTTGTCATGACTCAAATTGTCACCCCAAAATAATTATAAGACTCAAATATAAGTAGATCCAAAAATCAAATTGGGCCCAAATGAAATCAATAAATGGGCCAATTTAATCAGGAGTTTGCTTTTTTACTTTTTACTCTTTTAACCAATCATCATCAATCTCTTTTTTTGTTAAATTTTGCATTAATTTGATTTCTTGCAGTTCGTGTGGTTATAATAATAATCCATATTCTTGGCCCAAAGTTATTATTTTACTAACTTATCTTTATTATTATAAGAAAAAATAATATAGAAAGCATTTTTGTTTATTTTAACCAAATACTATAAAATGATATGGTATAAGTAGCTTTCAAAAATATGATATTATTTATTTTTAAGGATACTTCATATGGTTTAGTTTTTTAATTATCACCTCGATAACATTATACAAGTTCTTTTTCCCACAAATATTGAGGTGCAGAAAATTAAAATACATTAAAAAAACAAGAGATATACTAAACCAAAAGGGACATAATAAACCTTAGGTTCAGGATCTAAATTTCTAAGATTTTGTGTTTAACCAACTTCAAACATTACTATTTTAGTTATAAGCAACTCATGTATTTTAGTTAGATGTATACTGCATCGTTAAAAGCAGTTGGATAGGAAATAGCAAGAACAGAAAATACTTAAATAAATATATATATATATATCATTGTTAATATAACACTAACAAGAAAAACAAGCCAAACCCACGTGAACACTTACACAATTGATTCAAGAGTCCAAATTTTAAAACAAATTCTCTAACATTACCATTCTTGGAAAACAAAGAAAACTCAAGCGTTGTGCATGCACTTGACTGGTACTAGACTCATAGCTCCCAAGGGGGAGGTCCTAACAAGCAGCGGAATCATGGCGCCACGAGCAACACAACTCTACAATGCATAAGCATTTCCTCAAGAGAGATGGGTAAAGTAGTGTCGTGAACATGAACCACCATGGAAGCAGAGTCGCCCACCAAACGTACGTTGATTCCGGCAGTGTCAAGGAGCACTGCAGAAGGGTGATGCTTAGAACAAGAAAACAATTAAATTTAAAAGGGCAAAAAATTTATATCCACGGTATAGAATCAATATATCTCTATTAATTGGAGAGTTAAAGTAGCCGTTATTGATTTTGTTTATTTTGGATGGTGTTGGATTCAAAATAGAAATTTTAATAGAAAGCATGATGATGAAGATGATGATTAAGAAGAAGAAAAAGGCTATATTTATAATTTGTGGAGTGTGATTACAAATTTTTAATATTTTTAAAATGGTTAATGGTGTGAATATGCAAAAAGGAGTGTACCTGCGATAACTTGGGGGTGTGAATATGACAAAATGGGAGTATATACAGTAATTTAGGGTGCCAATATGGCCACTGTAATTCAATCCCACATTGATTTTTTTTTGTTCGATAAATAAAAGCCCACTTAATTTGGGCTTTGATTGGTTCCGTCCACACTTTTTTTTTCCAACTTTTTTTTTTTTTATTTGGCTCTCAAATTGGGTTTCTCTTATACTTTTAAAATTCTATTTGGTGCATTTGATTTTGGACGTTATAATTTGATTGATACATACATACATACATACATACATACATATATACATATATAGGATTTTTGTTTGCTTAACCGTTAGAGGGAAAGGTATCACCTTAGTGTTCTAAAAACATTTTTATTTTCTTTTCTCAAATATTTTCTTATTATACATATGATTCTAAAGAAATATTTTTCTCAAAACATAATCAATATATATTTTTAAAAAACCATGAAATCATATTATTTAAAAATCTTCTGAAATCTTTCTATTGAAATTTATAATAACTTAAGCTAAAAATATAAGATTCCTATTGAAATTTATGATAAGTACATGTATATACGAAATCTTAATAAATTCTTATTTCAATGATAAAATATAATTTGTAATCCAAAACATTATTTAAAAAAATAAATCATTCATTTTCAATAAATAATAAACACTGAATATAAGTAATCAAGATTTAATAAATTAATTTACAATAAAACAAACACTCACAATTTTAGGTTTCAGGTTGTATTTGAAACTACTAGCACCCAAATTATTCTTGAGTTTTTTTTTTTTTTTTCATTTAAAAATAACACAAAAATCTATTTAGAATCCGTAACAATTAATAGAAAATTAAACATAAAATTGAATTTATTGCACACCAAATCAACCTAAAAATCAACTCCATTTATTTCCTCTTTTCTTTTCATTTCTTTTCTTCTTCTTATTAGACTTGTTATTTTCTTCTCCTTTTTATTTTGCTATGCGGTTTGGTTTCGTGTGTTTGATTTGCTTTTATTTGAAGTCATATATATGTACTATAGCTCCTTAATAAAATTTGTCCACCATATACTTATTTACATTAAGCTTGAAACACATGCCTCTTATCTTTCTAATAAAAATCTCCACCCACTACCATTTGTTTTGATCGGCCACCCACTTCCCTCTTTAAAATTTATTTGTTTTTTTTCAATTTTCTATGGATACGACTCAATATATATTAAACCATTTAATATCTTATTATTATTTTATCATATCTTCTATATCTCTTATCTCTAACTCTCTCAATTATATATATATATATATATATATATATACACCCCACACATACACACACACACACTCATTTCATTCTCCATTTTACTTTTGTCTCATGTGTTGACCATTACAATAACCAAATATTTTCCCCTTTTTTCCCACCGAATCGCACCCTTATGTATATATCTTTTATGCTTAAAAAGGTGACTCCATTTAATTATAAAAATGGATTACATTAATTTTCAATTTGGGCTCACTTAAATTAATCTCAGCATGCTTAAAATTTAGGCTTGAATTAATCTTTTGGGTCCATTAGGATGTAGGCTTTACAATCTTATTTACTACACTTTCACCTTTGGCATTTTTCCATCTTATAAATAAAATATTAGCCACTATTTTTTTTTTTCAAACTCAATGTTCATCATCTCATGACACTTGTCCTCTCTTTGTCTCAAGCAAATCCACTAACTCATTCATTTCATTTTTTTTATTGAAAGAATACTATAGCACTAACTCACTCTCTCTCCCTTTATTTATTTATTTATTTTTGGGTCAAGTGTTATCTCTTTGTTTACTATGTTAAGCATGAGACACATTTCCTTCATGCTTCCACTAATTCACCTTATATATAATTATATTATTTCTATTCTTTTCTTCAGCCAACTTTGGTAACTTTTTGTTTATCAATCATAACTCCACTAACTCTTATATTTTATTATTATTATTATTTTTTCTCCTACTACTATCTCACAACATACTCTCAAACTTGTCACATCATAAATTTCAATGTTTTACTTTTTCCTTGTCAATTTTCATTTTACACCCCACTTTCTTAATTTATTTTAAAAATATCCACCAAGTAAATATTTATCCAAATATTCATTTATTTCTAAAACTTAAACTAGAACAAATGAATAACAATAAACTAGATTTTAATTAATCTCTTGAGTCTACTTAGGTTGGGGTCTTATAACTTTTGTTATCTAATTAATTTTGCTAAAATTTTGAGATTTTTTCCCCAACAGATAAAGCAAGTAGATTATAATTTTCGTCTAACAATAATTAATTTAAAATTTATCATTTTAGCATCAATTTCTTAAGAAGATTTTATTCTTCACACTTTTCAATTAATTTGTATTCTTTTTAAAAATTTGATATTTTAAAAAATAAGTTAATTTAGAGAAGTCAGAAAATTTGAAAAGATAAAGAGAGCTTTATCCTCATTTAATTTTAATTGGATTTAATTTTTTGAGTTATATGATAACATTTAAACAAGTTTATTGTTAATTGATCAAGATGTAAGTTTTTATTTTGATTTAACGAATGTATTGTATTACGAAGAAAATAAGTTTGAATTTATTAGTGATTTCTAATGAAGTATTTGGAATAAAAAAACTTTTTGATATACATTTTTACTTTTCTTTTTTCTTTTTTTTTCCAAATATGCTTTTTTTTATTATTTCTTTCCTTTTTAATTAAATACAATAATTTCATCATAATTTTGATTTATTCTCAATATTCTATAATTAATTTGTTTCCTTAAAAATTGTTTGATATTTGAAATTAATATTTCAAAATCATTATCAAAATTCTGCAAGTAATTTGTTTCTTTAAAATTTTTTTGATATTTCAAATTAATATTTAAACTAGAAATTAAGGATTTGAGAAAATAAAATAGTTTTATCATATACATAAGGAAGTGATTAATATTTATGGGTGTAGTAACAAATTGTTTACCCTTTTTAATAAATTTTTTTTAAGGATAATATTGGATTTTAAAAATAGATCATGTTGCCGTGTATCTACAATTGTTTAGGGGTGTAAATATCATTACTCTTCCCTTCCTTCCCCACCCCCCATTGAGCCCATGAAACTTATTTATTGAGCTTATTTAAAGGGAAAGCCCAAATAATATTAAATTAGGTTTGCTTTGAATACACCCCTTTGATTTGCTAAATACACCCCATTAGTTTAAATGCACCCCATTGTTTTTCTAATACACCACTTTGATTATATATATATATATATAGAGTGCTTCTACTATTAATACCTCTTAATTTTTTAAAGTTAAGACGAACTAATCAAATTCATCTATTACATTCTTTCTCCTAAAATAATTTTTTACTCTTATTTAATTCAAATGCATTAGATAAATTTAATTAATTTGTCCCAACTTTATAAAATTAAGAGGCATTGATAGTAAAATTAATATATAATATATATATATTTAAAGGCAACTACAGGACAAAAGTCCAACTTAGCTTGTCATGCAAAGCAAATGAAATATATGGCTGGCATAGGAATGAAGAGGAGAAGAAGGAAAATCAAAGGACACAGGGGTAATTAACAAATGGAAAAAACAAACAAAGGGCAAGATCAGAGAGCTGAGAAGAAAAAATTGATAATTTTGGAACACAAGTCACATGAATAGAAAAAAAAAAAATATATATATATATATATATATAGTTAATGGTCTTAAAAATGAGAAAAACAAAGAATAGCCAAAAACAGAGAAAAGAAAATATACAATTTTACAGCAAAAGTCATGTGTGATTAAACACTAATTATACATAGTGTACACCACACACAGTCCAAAATTTATAATTTTAAAGTAAAAGTTACATGTGTGATTAAACACTAATTGTACATATTGTACCCACACATAGTCAAAAGTTTATAACATTATCGTTGTCAACATCACTCTTATTAATATAAATTATTTGTAACCGTTCCCCTGCTTCTTTTTTGCCCATGCAAACCTTTTAGGAACTCTGCAAAACAATTAATAGCGCGAGGGATGTTATTCATCATCCAATTCTCCAATTGACTTATCACCATGTCTTCTTCTTCTTCCTTTTTTTTTTAATTTAATATTCCTATCTCACTATCAAGACCTTTAGGGATGATCATTCTCTAACAAGAAACTAAATATATCAATACCAAAGCAAATCGGAAAACAACGAGTCATCAATTTTATGAGTTTCAAATTGAGGTATTCTAGATCTCAATCCCAAAGTGAGTTTAAACGAAGTTTGATTTGACATTTATGTAAATTCAATATGTATTTGTGTAATGAAAATTAATGTATGTAGTAAACTTACAACATTCTAATATCTTATATGTCAGTCAATGATATATTTTCTAATACTATTTCCGATATGATTTATCAAAACTTTACTTCTTTTTTTTTATTTTTAAAATAATCAAACTTAAATAAATCTAGTTGAAATTCTCAATTAGAACGAAAAAAAAAAAAGACAAACTTGAGCAACTCAAGTCATGAACTTCTCCACATTGGATTGGTTAGAGGTGATATAGAAAATTAGACAAATCAATAATTTTATTAGGTACATCACTAATTTTATGTTTTAACAAGAAATGCCATTCATCTCATCAAAAGTGAGATGGACATCTCATGGTTCTTATAACAAATCCCAATTCGAAAGAGTATAGGTCATCTATCGGACCAAGATTTAATCTTTCCTAAATATTGTTGGAGCAACACCATCAAAACCTTTAATTGAGATCACCTTGTTTTCTGATATGTACAACTTCATTCCATCTAATGGACGACTCAAAACAATCTAATGTACAACTTTACGATTCAGTGTTGATCTGGGTTTGCAGTTTAATCGATTTATCACGCCATTAGCTAGTGAAAGCTTCCTTAGGAATAGAATTTTATAAGTTATAGAACCAAAATCACCTTCAAAACTTAAGCTTTTGATCACAGACTTGACTAGATACAAAAGGGTGTTAAAATCTTGTGCAATTGCTTTATGTGTAGCGTTGTTAGTGATGGGTCGCTATTTTGTGTTAAACACAGGAGGGGTTGTGATAATGTACTGGGTAGGTTTCTCTTTATAAAGTGGCTCTCTAATATAAACATCAAGGTAGGCCCACAAGAGTCATTTCATTTCTCTGAACTTTAATAAAAATTACAATAATTACTCCACAGAGAATTTACATGTGAGTTTTTTTTTTTTTTTTGCTAATTTTTGGTTTTATATTTATATATATGTGAGTTGTTCTACTAATTTTGGTCATATATACATATATATATATATATATATATATGTATATATATGAACTCTGTTTGTGATACACGAACTATGTATATGATTAAACAGAAATCACTTGCATATTCAATTTTAGCTTTTTCCAATTTTTATAATCAATAGTTCTTTTATCAAGTTGAACTAACAACAAATATGTAAAGACCTTAGTAGAACCTCTCAATACAACATTAAATTTTGAGAGTTTACCAGGTCAAGACCGTATGAATTTCTTCAATATAAAAAGATATTATATTATGAACATTATTATTTTTCTCATTTTTTCTTAAAATTGTTTCATGCCTTGTCATGCAATGGCATGATCCATGTCCAACGCTTGTCTCTCCTTTTCGTGTTAATAATGGCCTACTAGTTTTTCTCTCAATTTGGATCTGCTTGCTTTTTCTTTGTTTAGTCTCTCTCACATTTTCTTACTGGTTTTTCTTGATTTCCACCGTCTGCCCCTTTCAATTGAATAACATTTTGTTTGCTTGATATCAGCCCACAGCCCACTTAACTGGGCTTGCTTGGTCGGCCCATAAACAGTAAACCCTTTATTTTGAGTGGTGATATTTCCACCCCTCGAAAATTATATATACACCCCAAAATATAATTATTTCAAATTAAAAACATTGTCCTTCATCCTTAAACGAGGAAATTACAAATTAACTACCTGATTGGAAACAATTTACTGATAGAGTAAATGTTATCTATTTATTACAAATTACCCACCCACCATTAGTATAGGTCAGTCAATGGTTAGTCAACTTGAATAAATCTATGGGTATTTTTGACTTTTAACTATAAAATATAGTCAAAAATAAAAAATAATTAAAAAAAAAACCTCGATTAATTTGAAATAAAAAAATCTGAAAACCAAAGAATTGATTTCTGGTTTCCAGGCTTCAATCAAACCCAAACATCATATTCTTCAAACATCCGGTAGAAATCCCAAACATCATCTTCAATCAACCCAAACATCAGTTTCTTCAAACATTATCTTCAATCAGTTCCAAAAATCATCTTCAATCAAACCCACAAAATAAAAACCCAACACCTTCAATCATCAAAACCCAACATCTTCAATCATCAAAACACAACAAAACGAACCCAGAGATTTCTAGGTTCGTTCAAAATGAACCCAGATTTCTGGGTTCGCTGTGAAAAACGAACCCAGAGAGTTCATCTGGGTTCGCTGTGAACGAACCCAGAGATTTCTGGGTTCGTTTTTCACAGTGAACCCAGATTTCTAGGTTCGAAGAAGAAGAAGAAAAGAAGAAAAAGAAGAAGAAGAAGAAGAAGAAAAGAAGAGAGAAGGAAGAGGAAGCACTGCCGGTGCTCCGGTGATGATTCGGGCCTGGGTTGAGGTCAGCGAAGAGGAAGGGAGGTCGACGATCGAGAAGATGAGGAAGTGAAGGTCGGCAATGACGGATCTGGAAGAAGAAGAGGAGGTCGGCGAGAGGGAAGATGAAGAAGTGGAGATCGGCGATGGGAAGAAGAAAAGGAGAAGGAGTGAAAAATAAAATAAAATAATTTTATTTTAGGATTGTAGTTTTAAGTTTATAAAAAATATTTTAGTTTATTTTTTTAATATTATTTATAATTCAAGGGTATTATGGTCATTTCATTATTTGACTAGAATAACTGTTAAAGTTAATAATTTTTTATTGGAAATGGGTAGTTAAATTGTAATAAATAGATAATATTTACTCCATTTGTAAATTGTTTTTAACCAGGTAGCTAATTTGTAATTTTCTCAACCCTTAACTGTGAAAATAATAAATCAATAATAAAATAATTGAACTATTTTAGGGATGATTTGAAGACTTTGCAGACCTTTGCAAATTAGGTTGTTGTGGGTGCCCATTTGTCGGGGTCCTACTTTCCTTTTTCCTTTGAAAATATTAAATTAATAATAAAACAATTGAACTGTTGTGGGGATGATTTTAGACTTTGCAAATCTTTGCTACACAGAGGTGATCGGGTGAAGTACTTGATCACTTCAAATAAACCACTGACATACAATAATAGAGGTTATGACGAGGTTATGACATATAGTAGTAGAGGTGATGATATAGGCCTCTTTGCACCAGCAATGTGTTCGAAATGAATAAACAGGATGCGTTAGGTCGGAAACCACTCTTCCACTGAGTGAAGGATGGTGCAGCAAGGTCCATGGTTAAGGAGCTTTACGTGGAGCGAATGATAGACAAGGACTTCGGGCCTAATGGGTTTGTTGAGTTGGTCAAGGACATGAGGATCGATGTGGATGAGAGTGAGAATGATAGGGTCGTGGTGCTGCTGGGTGCAAACAAGAGATCTGACAAGATCAAAATTGGAATTTTAACATAGAGAATGAGGATGATGGTGGTGGAGACTAGAAAAAAGAAAGTGATATATTAGTAATTTATGGGGTGTAATTATGAACTTTTAATATTTTAAAAAATATTAATGGGATGAACAAGCAAAAAAGAGTATACATAAGGTAAATATCGCCACTCCCTTTCTTTTAACTTGGGCCTAACTAATTTAATTTCGACCCACTTAAAATTTGACTTCCAGTAATTTCATGGATTCATTTTGAGCGTTACAGCTATTCATTTTAGTGGGCTTTTAAAATCAAATATTTACTTTTGGGTTTTTGTGAGGTTGTGGTGCAGTAAAAATGCATCCATTAAATTGATTATTATTTTATTATTATTATGAGTGGTAAAGCTACTGCTTTTTTAGGGCATTAATTTTCTTCTCCACTTTACCCATTGTTGAAGTGTAGTACATTCTAAGGAGGCATGCACAGACAACCATAGGATGAAAATTAAATGTTAATTAGCATTTTGTCTTTCCCATTTTAGTTTCCATGTTTGGAAACGAGGACTCCGGATAAAATGGGCACATAATTATTTGCAAATCCCAAATTATATACGTCAACCGTTTTTTACTTTGAAATCACTTCTAAAAAATGAGGACTCCCATTTGCATTTCCATGTAATCTAGCGGGACACAAATCAATTGAAAGCTGTCCGACAATACAACTCAACTGAAAGAAAGCCCAAATATTTTCTTTTTTGAAGTGAACAGCCCAAGTATTTCAATTTGAGAGCTTTAATATCAGTTCATTTTATTAAAATATTTAATAAATATATAAGAACCAAGTGTGTTTTACTTGTTTTAAGCTCATAATTCCAATATCAATGGATTTCATATTACTTATTACTCAAAACATTTATAAATTGAAAATGCATTTGGCTTTTGAAAGAGCAGAAGTCACAATGTGTTTGAATGTTGAATTGATTGTATATAAACCGTATAGGCAAATAAAGGGCTATTTAAATCATTTAGGTGGATTAGCTACAAAAAGTATAATTAGCTATAAATTTTTTTTGATATAGTTAAAGATTTTTTTTCTTTTAAGTTGTGTATTAATTATTTCTTCTTTTTTTTAAGGTGAATGTTTCTTGTCTATTGCCCCAATGAATAGAAGACAGAGAGAGTGTCTTCGTTGAGTTCACTGATGAAGGTATTATCACAAGTTATGCATTTTAAATGCATTGAAAAATATGTGTTTCTTTTTTTCAACTGCCAATTATTTTGTGGATACTGCCCAGTTAAAAGCAATCCAGTTGGGTTAACCCAGTTGAAAGAAAGTCCCAAATATTTTAGTCCAACAGCTTGTTACGTCAACATCCCGTCAGTCAGTTTATTCTTATTAAAATATTTAAGCTTACAATTTCATATTATTTTATGCTCACAAGATTTATAAATTGAAAAAAAATAAAAATATCTCCAAATATCACTGTTATATGTATTTTTCGAACTCATTAAATGGGCTGGTATAAGCCCAATTTAGGCCCAATAAGGAGGCTTAATAACAGTCAACCTAGTCAAGACCCACCAGACGAGGCCTAGTATCGGTTCTAAGGTCAACAAACTCTTCAGTTTGCTCGGGTAAATCCTTCAGCTGACATCAACAGACCTGTGGACACAGTCAGACCGCAGCTTGCCCCATGCACAGTTCGTCTCTTAGCGAGCTCCAGCTCGCAATCCGTCATAGATAGCAGCTAGTCTAAAAGCGCAATAAATGCAGAATCTTCTAGAACAGGCAGTTGTCTATTTCAACCATGATTCTCTCTCCGAATATGACAGTTACCCAATCAAACCATGATTTCCTCATCAGATATGGAAGTCTACTCAAATTTAAACCGAATCAACATCATTCCTGATTTTATGGAAGCAGTTTCCTGATATAATTCAAGCATATTAGGAAGTGTAATTAATTTATAATTCTTTTCCTTATTTTTCCTAATTATCTGGGAGGTTAATTAATTCAGGATTCTTTTCCTGATTTGCTACAATCAGAATTGTAACGCCTCTTTCCCTATAAATAGGAGGCTAAAATCATTGTAACAGGGACACACAATACAAAATAACATACTGTCACTCTGCAGAATTTAAGAGACAGACAGTCGTGGACGTAGACCTATTATTGCTGAATCACGTTAAAAACCCTTTGTCTTTGTGTTTGATTCTTGGTGCTTCATTGCTTTTCCTAGACTTTTGTGTTTTCTCACATTGATTGCAGGTATTGGGTATTGATTACTCGTCAACCGAATTTCGACGTCGACAATCTCCCTACCCTAGAAACTAGTTGTGATTGAAAAAGTTCCAATTATTTTTAATAAATGTGATATCTTTTTTCCACTAAATAAAATTTACCTTATTACACTTCAATTATTTTTAATGAATATAATATCTATTTCATTTCATAAATTACAATTTTTTTGATTATATTTCAATTATTTATAAAGAATGTGACATCTCCTATTCCATTAATTACAATTTTCTTTATTACACTTCAGTTATTTATAATGAATGTAATATCTTCTTTTCCGTTAATTATAATGTTCCAATTATTTTTAATGAACATTTTCTCTCTAATCTCTTCATTCTATTAGTTCCATTAAACTCAATTTTTATTCAAACTTGGGCTATGCGATCCTCTTTAATAACATAATCCTCTTAAAGAGAAATAAAATTGTGCTCATATTCTATGGTTATGTCGCTTGATCATGAGATCTCTGTATCTGAATTTGGTAGAGCTGTATGCCAAGCTACTATAATTATTGTCCAAAGTTAAATAAAGGATAACTTTTATTGTCAAATGGATAATTTCCTATGCAGTATGTATTTCGATAATTTACTAAAATATAAGCAAATTACATTATTCAGTCAATTTTTTTTTTTTTTTAAAACCTTGAATTACTTGATAGCTGTCATCAAATATTCTCACATGACCTACAACTTATGTATCTATCTGTCACCAATTATTCGACTCTGCTTTTCAGTCTCACCTAAAAACACCAAAGGTTACCTATTTTTTTCTTTACACCTATTCTTTTAGGTAGTTATAATCAATTATACATTAAGATCCCAACTATTTAAAATATTGGAAGAGTTTCTATTACAATTGTACCGATCCCTTGGTAATCAGTAAAAAAATAAAAACATTTTCAAAACAGACTATAAAAAATCAAGGTAGGATAATTAAGGGAACAAATATTTATATATACTACTTGTAAAATATATGAAAAGTTACCTTTATCATTCAATTAAATGTGAACTCTCATAAAAATTAATCACTCTTCAATATAAGCATATGCAATATTACTTGACATAGTTTTTTAACAAGCAATTTATGGAATGGGTATAATTTTTTAACTATATCAAATTATACAATTGTTGATCGGAACCTGCTTTTGCTAGCTATGATTAGGTGACTCTCACTAATTATATACATGACTCTCGTTAATCATATACAAGGTCCTTAGATATGTCATGACCATAGATAACTTTTTGGTGACTAGTTGATAACTTTTGCAATTTGGTTCCAAAACTTTGAAACCAATCTGTTTTTTCGAATATGAAATAAATATGAATGTCAAAATGCACATACATTCGACTCAAAATATTAGCTACATAATGTTATGCTATAGATTTCTACTTTTACTTATTTAGGGAAAATTTATCCTTTACAATAATCATAAAAGTAAATAGTGATTGCAGCTTTCACTCTATGCAATAATGTTCACATAGAGGTGTCACCTAATAGGCTCCAACAAAATCAAACAAGCAAACATTTATAATCAACACAGATTCATACAGGAAAGGAAAATTTTTCACTCAAAAGACATAAATTGAAAATAATGTTAGAAAAAATAAAAATATCACTAACTCTAGAGACAAATTGTGATTGTGATATCTTTTTTATTTTTTTCCTATTAATTATAATTTTTCTTGTTATACTTCAATTATTTGTAATGAATCATTCCTCTCTAGTCTCTCCATTGCATTAGTTCCACTAAACTTAGTTTTTATTTAGATAAACAGTTGAGATTTAAAACTAACTTAAAAGAATGGTCTAGATTTTACAAAGTGAATTATCAAAATAGCCCTATGAACTGTTTATTTAAACATCCTCTTACGATATTTCATTGTTCACCTTTGACCACGATAGCTAGTTTTACTTACAACTATAGATTTTGTAAACCTCTCTATTGCAAGTGCCCACCATCGAGCCCAAAGTGCTGCTCGCCGCCATAGGGTGAGCATGCATAATGAGGGACCAATGGTGTAAAGTTTTACTATTATTA
The DNA here is from genome assembly GCA_019925255.1 of Litchi chinensis. NCBI lineage: Eukaryota > Viridiplantae > Streptophyta > Magnoliopsida > Sapindales > Sapindaceae > Litchi > Litchi chinensis. The sequence continues at coordinate 6,651,212 of CM034465.1, read as the reverse complement.
GTAAAGTGTGTTGCTTTTAATTTATATTGTTTGAATTTATATTCATTATTATAATTGTTATTCTTTGGAGGAGCACTGACAAAGACTAGAGGAGGAGAAGGGAAACCTCCCTACTGCAAGTGCCCACCATCAAACTCGAAGTACTGCCCGCCACTGTAGAACGAGCATGCAGCTACGGGCAGCACTTAAGGTTTGATGGTGGGCATCGGCTGCAGAGAGGTTTCCTTCCTCCTCCTCCAGTCTTCGCCAAGGCCTTTTCAAATAGGAGAAGCAGCAACACCACAATTAATTTTACGAAAGCTATTATCCCCGTGGGCTCATTTGTTATTCACTTTGAGTTAATTACTGGCGTCCCATGTTTGTTACTCCCGATTCTTTCGGAAACTCTATAAAAATTAAATTTCCTCTTAGAACACTTTAAAATTCTTTTATTATTTCATGAATAAAACATATACTAGTACAAGATACTATTTCGTACATATAAACAGCAATAACTTCGGGAGAGGGTATTTCACTTTATTGAAGCCTTCCACTTTAGCTGAAAAAGTTATAGGTACAATAATATACTTTGAAGCCAGAGTACTTCATTAGTATCTCGCATTGCATTACTTCATTAGTATCTCACATTGCATTATGTCACTGCGGTTTGTGTCTTGTGGTGGCACTGTGTGTTACTTGGAACCTATTAAAAGTATTTGGAATCAATGTTGGAGTTGCACGTCCACTTCTTATGTGGCTTGCGCACTAATGGTGAAGTAATCAGTAGTAAAATATACTTTAAGCAAGATGATTGATCGTTGCGTTTCAGATGGTTTAAACTTGAATAAAACATATTACTGATGCACTTATTTTATCTTGTAATGAAGCTTCTAGATTCATTGTTATAAAGAAAACTGATATATTTCTAATCTGTCACAGTGTAACCATAAAACTTCCTTTTTATGACGTTATAATTTACAAGGGCTAGTTGGTGAGAAAAATGACTTTTAGCTTGTTTTCTTTCTTCAAAAAAGAACAATCACCTGAATTCAATTCCAGATGAGCACATTTGTGTGTAAAATATATTAGATATAGAAAGAGTGTTAGTTATCCTGAATTTCTAAAAGAATGTTATTGAACACATATATTTCATCCTTCTTGCTGAAGGCCTTGATCCTTTTTAAGTACTGAAGGACATCTTTATTATCTTCTTAATGAGATGTTGGTTTCTGCTATTTCTTCCCTATTCATTATCTTTGTTATTTCTTTGCCTTAGTAAATTATACCATCAACGTCTGATGTCTCTCTCGCATTACTTCTCAAGGAAGATGTTGAAATGGAAAAGGAAAAAGATGAGTGTATATACTAATTTTGTGTCTGAAAGCTTTATTTTTAGATGGAAGATGATAGGAAATCATTTGAATGTTCTAATATTGTGTTAGCACAATAATCATACTGCTTAATCAATATTTACTGCATAAGTGGATGTAGTTATATGTGTTTATGAATGCTGTAACTGGAAAAGATGATAGGTTGTTAATTCAGACGTTTAAATTGTGCATGCACAGAACGTATACCTATGCATAACGGTATAGGATTAACTGCTGGTATCCATATGACAAGGTTGTGAGTGAAGTGGGGTTGAAGAGGGAAAAATGATGTAGCCTAAGGTGGTTAATGGATACCGACTGGTTAATTGGTCTACAAGAATTGATTGTTGAAAGAAGTTGTTTTTTTGGGCCAATCTTAAATAGTTAGCTTAAAAGTTGAAGTATATGATTTAAGGTTTTTAGTCACTTTTTAAATGGGAAATTTTATCAATCCTATATTTATCATAAACTTCTTGTGCCTTCAATATTCTGAAACAATCTATGTGCCCTAGTTGGTATATGTTTATGAATTAAACCCTACCCAAATGTATGTTTAAATGATTTTATAATAGAAAATGTTGCAATAAAAAACAAAAGATGAACTTCCAATGATTTTATCCCTAGGTAGTCATGCAGGTGAACACAATAACACTCTCATAACAAAAATTTTGGGGCTCCACCGATTATCATTAAGAGGTGGAAAAAAGGTAATATTGTCATGTACCTTGGCTTTAGCTTCTGCTATACATCTTTTAATTATTATAAATTAGTGCAATTATGTGGGTGCTTAATTAGATGTTTGCTGAGGTGTAAGTCAAGGGGCAAATTTCTAACTATAAAATTTTCATTTTTGCATCTCTCTTGCTGACAAATTTCTATGGACTGCATGTTCTTAAAATCTAACATATTATTTGACTATAGTCTCTATTGGGATTATATTTTAGAGCTCTTGAGCATTTGAAAACCTTGTTAGAACCTCCTGATACAACATTAAATTTTGAAAGTTTATTAGCCAAAGATTGCAAAAATTTCTTTAGCATAAAAGGGTGTTATATTATGAACATTTATTTTTTTTTTCTCACTCTTATTGATTGCATTTACATTAATGCTATTTAATTTAATGGGCTTTTAAACATCAAATATTTGCTTTTGAAGATACGTTTAAGTTTCTAGAAAAGGTTTTTGTGAGGTTGTGGTGAAGTAAGAATGCATCTATAAAATTTATTATTATTATTATTTTATTATAATACTAAAATCACATTTCATATCACAATAAACTATAATTATTTGTATGGAACATTTCTATTTGCCGATAAAAACTCAATCTACATCAATCTAATACTAGAAAAATCTATCATATATGATAGGGGTACTAAATGCATATACAAAATGAGGGATAACACTGACATACATGTGCTGGCTGACAAATGACTTTCCAAACATATATTATACACATGTTGGATGACTCTTGAAGAGTTACACATGCATTGCACAATAATTGTTAGAGAGAAAGGTATAATTATGATATTCTAAAAATTTCATTTCATAACTCAAATAATTTTCATATACAATTATCTAAAATTCTATTTTGAATATACAAATAATTCTCAATAAATATTTTTCATATGTATACATCAATAATATTTAAAATATCCTAAAACTTTTCATACAATACTCAAGCTAAAAACAATAAATTTTTATTGGAATTTTCAATACAGAAACACATATATATGTATACGATTAAATTCTAATTTCAAACATATAACAAAATTGAAAATTCATCAAATTAATGAATTAATAAATAATTCATTTATAATAATCCATAAATAATAAAATTTGAAATATATAACTATAAACAATTAATTCAATTTATATAAAATAATCCACTCATAAATTAAATTTTAAGCTTTATTTCGAATTAATAACACCTGTATTCTTTTTAGGTTCTTCGTCACCTAAAAATAACATGAGAATCTATTTAGAATTTATAAAAATCAAATCAAAAATTAAATCCGAAATTTAAATTATTACACACCATCAGCCCAAAAATCACCTCAGTCACGCCTCACCATGGTCACTCTCAAATTTTTAAAAATTGCTCCATGCCCTGTCATGCTATGGCATGATCCATGTCCAACACTTGTCTCTCCTTTTTGTTTTAATAATGGCCCACTAGCTTTTCTCTTAATTTGGATCTGCTTACTTTTGCTTCGTTTAGTCTCTCTCACAATTTGCTTATTTGTTTTTCTTGCGTTCCACCGTCCGCCCCTTTCAATTGAATAGGATTTTGTTTGCTTGATGTCCGCCCATTTAATTGGGCTCACCTGGTTGGCCCATAAACTTAAACCCTTTGTATTACCTTCAGACAATTTCGGCCCACTTAAACTTGACTTCCATCAAGAAAAATACAGTTTCAAGTTTTCCCATCAAATACAACCTTTAAGTTTTTCAATATTGCAGGATCCATGTCCAACACTGGTCACATCAAATATTTACTTTTGAAGATGCAGTTCAAGTTCTTAGAAAAGATGTGGTGCATCATCCATCAAATTGATTATTATTATTTTTTACCCATTGTTGGAATGTACTGCCTTCTATGCTTTATTATTTACCCATGCACAGACAAGCATAGGATGATAATTAAATGTTAATGAGCGTTCTCTTTTTTCCATTTTAGTTTCCATGTTTGGAAACGAGGACCTCAGACAAAAATGCTCACATAATCCTCTGCAAATCCCAAATTAGACATGTCAAACATTTTTAACTTTGAAATCACTTTACAAAAATGAGGACTCCTTTTGCAATTCTATGTATGTAATCCAGTGAGGCACAAATCCGTTGAAAGCTATCCAATCCAACTCAATTGAAAGAAAGCCCAAGAACTTCTTTTCTTAAGTTAAAAGCTAAAATATTTTCAGTTCAAGAGCTTTGATTTCGACTTATTTTGTTAAAATATTTAAAATATATATAAGAAGCAAGTGCGTTTAAAACATTTAAAAAATATATAAGAACTAGGTGCATTTTCCTTGTTTTAAGCTCACAATTCCAAATTCTCCATTCAACTTCGATCATTGGATTTCATATTACTTTCTACTCAAAAGATTTATAAATTGAAAATGTATTTCAATATTAAATAAGCACAACCCAGATGTGTTGAATTGATTATACATAAACCGTTTAAATAGACAAATAAAAGACTATTTAAATCATTTTAGTTGGTTAGCTAAAAAAAAAGTTTAATTAACTATAAAAAAGTTAGGTATAATTAAAGCTATAAAAAAATTTGGAATAGTTAAAACATTTTTTTTTTAATTGTGTATTAGTTTTATTTTATTTTATTTTTTTAAAGTGAATGTTTTTGCCTTCTGGCCCAACGAATAGAAGCCACAGAAAGCGTCTTCGTTTAGTTCACTGATGGAGGAATTATCACAAGTTTATGATAAGAATGTGTTTTTGGTTCTCAACTGCCAACTATTATGTGGGATACTATACTAAAGCAATCCAGCATTAACCCAATTGATAGAAAATCCAAGTATTTTAGTCCAAAAGCTTAGACAGTATGCTTCTCATCAGTCAATTTATTCTTATTAAAATATTTAAGCCCACACTTTCATATTATTTTTAACTCAAAAGATTTATAGGAAGGAAATGAGGTAAAAAAAATAAAAATAAAATATCTCCAAAAATCCCCCTACAATCGAAACTAGCTGTGATTAGAATGTTTATAAAATCTTCAGCTCAATGATGGAGAGGATTCAAACTCTTTAATTAGTTTCGATCAAAGTTCAGGAAAAAGTTCCAATTATTTTTAATAAATGTGATATTGTTATAAAATTAAAAAAAATAAGAACAAGAAGAAGATATGAAACTCAAGAATTGTGTGAATAAGTATTTTTCTTTCATCCAATCTCATTCAGGCAACATACAATGCCTCTATTTATAGACTTACAAGAGTAGAACTCCAAAGGTTAATAGAACTTTAAAGATCATATGTTACAATCATAATGAGTGAAAATAAAGGGATAGGAGTTTAGAAGGTAAATGAACATTCACTTAAATATAATATTTATAACACTCTTCCTCTAATGTCCATTACACAAATATATGCCTCATTAAAATCTTATTAGGATAAAACCCTCTGGAAAGAAAATCCTAGTGAAGGAAAAAGAATACATTATATTAGTGTATAATATGCAATAAAAACTGCCATGTTAAAAACCTTGTCAAGAAAAACCCTGTGGGAAAAACCTTAGTCAAGGAAAAGAGTACAGTACATATTTCTCCCCTTCAAGATAATGTTATTTGAGATCTTTCTAACGCCTTATTCTAATATTATGCACCAACTTCTCAAATGTTGTTGTTGGTAATGCTTTTGTGAACAAATCTACCAAATTATCTCTTGATCAAATTTGTTGAACATCTATATCACCATTTTTTTGGAGGTCATGTGTAAAGAAGAACTTTGGTGATATATATTTTGTTCTGTCTCCTCTAATATAACCCTCTTTTAGTTGAGCTAATACATGCAATATTATTTCCATATAATATGGTTGGCATTTCTTTGGTAAGAGATAATCCATATGCATTTCGAATATGTTGAGTCATTGACCTCAGCCACACACATTCTTAACTAACTTTATGAATTGCAATAATTTCAGCATGATCTGAAGAGGTGTCGGATATAGTCTGCTTCGCAAAATGCCATGATATTACAGTATCATCACATGTAAATATATAACCTATTTGAGATCGAGCTTTATATGGATCAGATAAATAACCTGTATCTGCATAACCAACTAGTGATGATTTAAAATCTTTTGAGTAAAACAAACTCAAATCATTTATTCCTCGTAAATAACGAAATATTTGTTTAACTCCATTTCAATGTCTTTGGGTTGGAAAAGAACGATATTTTACCAATAAATTTACAGAAAACGCTATATCACGACGCGTATAATTAGCAAGATACATTAGTGCACCTATAGCACTAAGATATGGTACTTCAGAGCCAAGGAGTTTTTCGTTATCTTCTCGAGGTCGGAATGGATCATTTTTCACATAAAGTGATCTAACAACCACTGGGGTGCTCAATGGATGTGTTTTGTCCATATAAAATCTTTTAAGGATCTTTTCTGTATAAGTTGATTGATGAACAAAAATTCCATCTATCAAATGCTCAATTTGCAAGTTAAGACAAAACTTTGTTTTTTCAAGGTCTTTCATTTCAAATTCTTTCTTTAAGTATTCCACTGCATCAGGAAGTTTACTCAGAGTTCCAATAATATTTACGTCATCAATATATACTGCAATAAAAACGAACTCAAATCCTAATTTCTTTATAAAGACATATGGACAAATATGATCATTCATATATCCTTCTTTCAACAGATATTCACTCAAACAATTGTACCACATGCGTCCGGATTACTTTAACTCATACAACAATCTTTGCAATTTAATTGAATACATTTTATGAGAACTTGAATTATATGCTTTGGGCATTTTAAATCTTTTAGAGATTTTCATATAAATATCACTATCAAGTGATTCATATAAATAAGCTATAATCACATCCATTAGACGCATATCAAATTTTTCATGAATTGCAAAACTAATTAGATATCGAAATGTAATTGCATCTACTATAGGAGAATATATTTTCTCATAATCAATACCAGATCTTTGTGAAACTCTTGTGCAACAAGTCGAGCTTTATATGTTACAACTTCATTTTTCTCATTTCGTTTTCGCATAAATACCCATTTGTATCCAACCAGAATTACACCTTCTGGTGTTCAAACTATAGGTCCAAAAACTTCACGTTTTGCGAATGAATTTAATTTTGCTTAAATTGCTTCTTTTCATTTTGGCCAATCATTTCTTCATCTACATGGCTTGACAGAATTTGATTCAATATCCTCGCTTTCTTTTATAACATCAAATGCTATAGCATATGTAAAAATGTTATTGATAACTTGTTTTCTTTGGTTCCATCTTTTTCCAGTAAAGACATAATTTATTGAGATCTCATTATTTTCACTATTTTCAGGTATCTGAGCCTCTTCTGGGGCTTTGTCATTGATTATGTCTTGAATCTCATTAAAAGTACTAGTCTCTTTCATTGTGCCATTTTGATCATTTACTCTCTTTTTTTTTTTTTTTTTTTTTTTTCTAGGATTTTTATCTTTGGAACCGATTGGTTTTCCACATTTCAAACATGTTTTAGATTCATTAGTTACAGGCTATCTTTTAGGGACATAAATTCTTACTAGGGCATTTTCAGCTGATATATGCAATTTAGTGACTTTCCTTAGGTCAGTAAATGTATCTGGTAATTAATTTGTAATATTTTGAAGATGAACTATCTTTTGAACTTCTAATTCATATTGATTTGTGCGAGAATCAAAATGAGATAATGATGATGCATTCTATGTAATCTCCTTTTCCAGCTGTTTTTTTATCTCCCCTAATGTTGGGAAATTCGTTTCATCAAAATAACAGTTAGTAGTATTGTAAAAACATCATCTGTCATTGGTTCAAGATATTTAATAATTGAGGAGATTCATATCCCACATATATACCTAACCTCTTTTGAGGACCCATCTTAATGCGTTGTGGTGGTGCAATTGAAACATATACTATGCAACCAAATATTATTAGATGGGAAATATTTGGTTCCTACCCAAAAACCAATTAAAATGAGGAGAATTTATGATATGATATTGGTTTTATGCGTATAAGTGTTACTGCATGCAAAATTGCATGTCCTCGAATAGAAATTAGGAGTTTTGTTTTTATGATTAATGGTCTAACAATTAATTAGAGGCATATAATAAAAAATTTTGTTAAATCATTTTATGTATCTACATGAGCAACTGGATATTCAACAGTTATTCCAACTGACATATAGTAATCATTAAAAGCTTGAGATGTAAATTCACCTGTATTATCAAGACGAATTGTCTTGATTACATAATCTGGAAATTGTGCTTGTAACCTTATTATTTGAGCAAGTAATCTTGCAAATATCATATTACGAATGGATAATAAACAAACGTGGGACCATCTAGTAGATGCATCTATTAATACCATAAAATATTTAAATGGTCCACATGGTGGATAAATAGGTCCATATATATCCCCTTAGATGTGCTATAGAAATGCAGGTGATTCATTCCCAACTTTAGATGGTGAAGGTCTAATAATCAACTTTCCTTGAGAACAAGCAGCACATGAGAATTCATTAGGTGAAAGAATCTTCTAGTCTTTTAATGAATGTCCATATGAATTCTTAATAATTTTTTGTATCATTATTGATCCGGGATGACCTAACCGATCATGCCAAACAATAAAAATTTTCTTTATTGATGAACTTCTGATTCATTATAGCATATACTTCAATTGCACTTATGCTTGTATAATACAATCCAAAAGAAAAGGCAGGTAGCCTTTCTAATACACATTTTTCACCATAGATAATTGATGTAATATAGAGATATTCTATATTATTTTCATTTATAGTCTCAACATGGTATCCATTTCATCAGGTATCATCAATAGTGAGTTTTGTTCCTTTAGGCAATAAAATATTTGCTCTTCTGAAGCATTTAATAAGTTTTACATTGTCTGATATTGTAGTAACAGTGACTTCTATTATTTTTAAATTTGAAAAATATTTCTTATTTTTCAATATGATATGTGTTATGACACTGTCCGTTAAACATATATCTTCACCATTGATATTGAGACTAACAAAAGGATGAGAAATATTCATGCTTCTTTATTTAAGAAAAAGAAATCCATAATAAGTTTTAAAAGAAAGAAAACAGATTACAAAAAGAAATACATCAATACTAAAATAAACACACTAACACTAGTAAAACACACTGACTCTAATACAGTATGAAGATAACATTTTAGAAATGGACATTCTCATCATCAACTGAAAAGTTGATTTTGGAATTAGCAAATTCATCAATATTTCCATTAAGAAAGTCTGCAACATCTAAGTCTGTTGTCCTCGAAGGGTTAAGATGATCATCACCAAAATCATCTTAAAATGCAAAGTTTGCTTCAATGTTCTTTTTTTTTTTTTTTTTCTCCTTTAGGGAGGCTTGATAGAGTTCTACCAAATGTTTAGCTGTACAACAAGTACATGATCAATGTCCTTTTATTCCACACCTATAATATACACTTTCAGTATTTTTCAATGATATTATCTTGTAAAGTTTTCCCATTTCATGTTTTTCTTCATTATGTGTGATTTTCTTAAAATTTGAAAAATTATTATAATAACTACCATGATGTCGAAAATCATTTTGACCTTGGTCACATCCTCTTCTATGTTCATGACCACATCCTCAACTATTATACATTATCGCATTCACTTCAGGGAATGGACTTGAACCAGTGGGGCGTGACTCATGGTTTTTCATCAAAAGCTCATTATTTTGTTTAGTCACAAGAAGACATGTAATCAATTTTGAATATTTTTTAAAACCTCAATCTCGATATTGCTATTGCAGGAGCATATTAGAGGCATAAAAAGTGGAGAATTTTTTTTTTCCTAGCATATATTCTTCAATTATCTTTTCTCCACATAATTTTAATTCAGAACTGATTTTAAATATTGCAGAATTATACTCATTTATTGATTTAAAGTCTTGTAATTGTTAGTGCATCGAATAAAAACGAGCTTTTAGAAGAATTATAGTTTTTTGATGATCATATCTTTCTTTCAAACTTTGCCAAAGGATAAGAGGATTATTTACCGTAAGTTAATGAGATAACAAAATCTAAATAATAATCACATTAACTTCAGATATTTGATAGTGTGATTATGAAATAAAAATAATAGAAAAACAAATCAACCATATATTATCATCATTTATAATATACACAATATAATAAGAGGAAAATAACATTAGATAAATTATGAACAAAACATGCATATAAGTGTAAAGGAAAGTTAGAATACTTACCTTGAATTTCTATGTTAGAACAAGCAAAATTGGTAGATTTTCATGCTGATAACGTGTTATAAAATTAAAAATAATAAGAACATGAAAAAGAGATGAAACTCAAGAATTGTGAGAATAAGTATTTTTCTTTCATCAAATCTCATTCATGTAACATACAATACCTCTATATATAGGCTTACAAGAGTAGAACTCTAAAGGTTAATAGAATTCTAAAGGTCATAGATTACAACCATAATGAGTGAAAATAAAGAATAAGAGTTTAAAAGACAAATGAATATTCACATAAATATACTATTTATAACAGATATCTCTTTTTCCCATTAAATAAAATTTTCGTTATTATACTTCAATTATTTATAATGAATGTGATGCCCAATGTCCATTAATTACAATTTTCCTTATTATAATTCAAATATTTTTAATGAACCTTTCCTCTCTAGACTCTTCATTCCATTAGTTCCACTACACCCAGCTTTTATTAAAACTTTGGCCATCTGATCCCATTTTAATATCACAATTCTTTTAAAAGAAACAAAACTATGCTTATCTTCAATGATTGTGATACTTCGTCATGAGACCTCTGTATTTGTCTAACTCTGCCTTCTAAACTCACCTAAAAGCACCAAAATTTACTAATTTATCCTTTACACCTACTCTTTTAAGTGATTATCATCAATTATACATTAAGATCCGAATTACTTAAAACATTAGGGGAGTTTGTATTACAATTGCACTGGTCTCCTGATAATTAGCAAAAAGAGAAAAACATTTTCAAAAGAGACTCTAGGAAAGAAACTTACGATAATTAAGTAAATAAATATTTAAATATACTAACTGTGAAATATATGAAAAGATGTCTTTATCACTCTTAAATATTATTGGATTTTCATATGCAATAGTTCTTAACACAGTTTTTTAACAAGCAATTTATGGAATGAGTATAACTAGATCAACCTATATAATTAGCACCATTGTTTGGAACTTATTCTTACTAGCTATGATTTGATGACTCTCACTAATTACATATATGGCTCTCGCTAATCACATACAGGGTTTTTAGATATGTCATAATTATAGATAACATTTTGGTGACTAATTGATTAAGCCCTGAGTAGGTCCGGGTTAAAAGACTGCAATTTGGTTCCAAAACTGTGATACCAATTAATTTTTTAACCATTTCATCACTGCTGCATCTTTCAAATATGAAATAAATATGAGTGTCAGAATGACCATGTATCTCACTCAAAATATTAGCTAAATTGGTTTATGCTACAAATTTCTACTCTCACTTATTTTGGAAAAACTTACCCTATACAATAATCATAAAAGTGAAATGTGATGACAACTTCCACTCATGTAATAATGTACATATAGAGGTGCCACTAATAAACTCCAACAAACTCAGACAAGCAAACATTTGTAATCAATACTGCTTCATACATGAGAAAGGAAAATGAGGTTAGAACAAATAAAAATATATCACTACTCCAAAGATAAATTGTGATTAGGATGATTTTAGAATCTTGAGCATTCAAACTCTTTAATAAGTTTTGATCAAGGTATAGGAAAAACTTCCAATTATTTATAATGAATGTGATATTTTTTTCCTCCATTAATTACACTTTCCTTTATAGTTCAACTATTTTAAATAAATGTCATGTCTTCTTTTCTATTAACTACAATTTTACTGATCATACGTCAATTATTTGTAATGAATCTTTCATCTTTAGTCTCTCAATTCCATTAGTTCCACTAAACTCAGTTTTTATTTAAACTTTGGCCATCTGGTCCCGTGTAATATCACAATCCTCTTAAGAAAAACAAAATTGTGCTTATCTTCTATGATCGTGATGCTTTATCATGAGACCTTCGTATTTGTTTGACTCTACCTTCTAGTTTCGCCTAAAAGCACCAAAAGTTACTCTTTTTTTTCTTCATTTACACCTATTCTTTTAGGTGGTTATCATCAATTATACATTAAAATCTCAACTACTTAAAACATTGGGAGAGTTTCTATTACAACTGCACTGGTCCCCCAGTAAGTAGCAAAAAAAGATAAACATTTTCAAAAGAGATTTTAGGAAAGCAACTTAGGATAATTAAGTAAACAAATATTTAAATATACTACCTGTGAAATATACGAAAAAATGTCTTTATCACTCTTAAATATTATTGGTTTTTCATATACAATAGTTCTTGACGCAGTTTTTTTATAAGAAATTTATGGAATGAGTATAACTAGATCAACCTATATAATTAAAACCATTGATTGAAACCTATTCTTGTTAGCTATGATTTGATGACTTTCACTAATTATATATATGGTTGTCGCTAATCACATACAAGGTTCTTAGATATATCATAACTATAGATAACTTTTTGGTGACTAATTGATGAAGCGCTGAGCAAGCCTAGGTCAAAAGATTGCAATTTATTTCCAAAACTGTTATACTAACCTAGTTTTTAACTATTTCATCATTGATACGTTTTTCAAATATGAAATAAATATGCATGTCAGAATGCACATGTATCCCACTCAAAATATTAGCTAAATAGGGTTATGCTGTAGATTTCTACTCTTACTTATTCTAGGAAAACTTACCCTATACAATAATCATAAAAGTGAAATATGATGACAACTTCCACTCATGCAATAATGTACATATAGAGGTGCCACTAATAGACTCCAACAAACTTAGACAAGCAAACATTTGTAATCAATACTGCTTCATACATGAGAAAGGAAAATGAGGTTAGAACAAGTAAAAACATATCACTACTTCAGAGATAAATTGTGATTAGGATGATTTTAGAATCTTAAGCACTCAAACTCTTTAATCAGTTCTGATCAAGGTACAAGGAAAAGTTCCAATTATTTTTAGTGAATGTAATATTTTTTTCTCCATTAATTACAATTTCCTTTATAATTCAATTATTTCAAATGAATGTCATGTCTTATTTTCCATGAATCACGATTTCTCCTGATCGTACTTCAATTATTTGCAATGAATCTTTCCTCTTTAGTCTCTCAATTCCATTAGTTCCACTAAACTCAGTTTTTATTTAAACTTTCGTCATCTGGTCCCGTTTAATATCACAATCCTCTTAAGAGAAATAAAATTGTGCTAATATTTTACGATCGTGATGCTTTATTATAAGACCCCTGTATCTGTCAGACTCTACCTTCTAGTTTCGTCTAAAAGCACCAAAAGTTACTTATTTTTTTCTTTACACCTATTCTTTAAGGTGGTTATCATCAATTATACATTAAGATCTCAATTACTTAAAACATTGGGAGAGTTTCTATTACAATTGTACTGGTCCCTCGATAATTAGCAAAAAGAGAAAAACATTTTCAAAAGAGACTCTAAGAAAACAACTTAGGATAATTAAGTAAACAAATATTTTAATATACTACCTATGAAATATATGAAAAGATGTCTTTATCTCTCTTAAATATTATTGGTTTTTCATATGTAATAGTTCTTGACACAGTTTTTTAACAAGCGATTTATGGAATGACTATAACTAGATCAATCTATATAATTAGCAACATTGATTAGAACCTATTCTTGTTAGCTATGATTGATGACTCTCACTAATTATATACGTGACTCTTGCTAATCATATACAGGGTTCTTAGATATGTCATAACTATAGATAACTTTTTGGTAACTAATTGATGGAGCTCTGAGCAGGACTAGGTCACAACACTGCAATTCGGTTCCTAAATTGTGATACCAATCAACCTTTTAACCATTTCATCACTTCTGCATTTTTCAAATATGAAATAAATATGAGTGTTAGAATGACCATGTATCCCCTAAAAATATTAGTTAAATAAGGTTACACTACATTTTCCTACTCTCACTTATTTTGGAAAAATTTGTCCTATACAACAATCATAAAAGTGAAACGTGATGACAACATCCACTCATGCAATAATGTACATGTAGAGATGCCCCTAATAGACTCTAACAAACTCAGGCAAGTAAAAATTTGTAATCAATACTGCTTCATACATAGGAAATGAAAATGAGGTTAGAACAAATAAAAATATATCACTACTCCAGAGATAAATTGTGATTCAGATGATTTTAGAATCTTGAGCATTCAAACTCTTTAATCAGTTCTAATCAAGGTATAGGGGAAAATTCCAATTATTTTTAATAAATGTGATATATTTTTTTTCTCCACTAATTACACTTTCCTTTATAGTTCAATTATTTTAAATGAATGTCATGTCTTCTTTTTTATTAACTACAATTTTAGTGATCATATGTTAATTATTTGTAATGAATCTTTCATCTTTAGTCTCTCAATTCCATTAGTTCCACTAAACTCAGTTTTTATTTAAACTTTGGCCATCTGGTCCCGTGTAATATCACAATCCTCTTAAGAAAAACAAAATTGTGCTTATCTTCTATGATCGTGATGCTTTATCATGAGACCTTCGTATTTGTCTGACTCTACCTTCTAGTTTCGCCTAAAAGCACCAAAAGTTACTCTTTTTTTTTCATTTACACCTATTCTTTTAGGTGGTTATCATCAATTATACATTAAAATCTCAACTACTTAAAACATTGGGAGAGTTTCTATTACAACTGCACTGGTCCCCCAGTAAGTAGCAAAAAAAGATAAACATTTTCAAAAGAGATTTTAGGAAAGCAACTTAGGATAATTAAGTAAACAAATATTAAAATATACTACCTGTGAAATATACGAAAAGATGTCTTTATCACTCTTAAATATTATTGGTTTTTCATATGCAATAGTTCTTGACACAGTTTTTTAACAAGTAATTTACGAAATGAGTATAACTAAATCAACCTATATAATTAGCACCATTAATTGGAATTTATTCTTGCTAGCTATGATTTGATGATTCTCACAAATTATATATATGGCTCTCACTAATCACATACAGAGTTTTTCGATATGTCATAACTATAGATAACTTTTCGGTTACTAATTAATGGAGCGCTAAGCAGGCCTAGGTCAAAAGACTACAATTTGGTTCCAAAACTGTGATACCAATCTAGTTTTTAACCATTTCATCACTGCTGTATTTTTCAAATATTAAACAAATATGGGTGTCAGAATGCACATGTATCCCACTCAAAATATTAGCTAAATTGGGTTATGCCACAGATTTCTACTCTCACTTATTTTGGAAAAACTTACCCTATACAATAATCATAAAAGTGAAATGTGATGACAACTTCCACTCATGTAATAATGTACATATAGAGGTGCCACTAATAAACTCCAACAAACTCAAACAAGCAAACATTTGTAATCAATACTACTTGATACATGGGAAAGGAAAATGAGGTTAGAACAAGTAAAAACATATCACTACTCCACAGATAAATTATGATTAGGATGATTTTAGAATCTTGAACATTCAAACTCTTTAATAAATTCTAATTAAGGTACAAGGAAAAGTTTCAATTATTATTAATGAATGTGATATTTTTTTCTCCATTAATTAAAGTTTCCCTTATAGTTCAATTATTTCAAATAAATGTCATATCTTCTTTTCCATTAATTATAATTTCGTCTGATCATACTTCAATTATTTGTAATGAATCTTTACTCTTTAGTCTCTCCATTCTATTAGTTTCACTAAATTCAGTTTTTATTTAAACTTTCGCCATCTGGTCCCATTTGATATTACAATCCTCTTAAGAGAAACAAAATTGTGTTTATTTTCTATGATCGTGATGCTTTATCATAAGACCTCCCTAACTGTTTGACTCTACCTTTTAGTTTCGCCTAAAAGCACCAAAAGTTACCAATTTTTTCCTTTACACCTATTCTTTTAGGTGGTTATCATCAATTATACATTAAGATCTCAACTACTTAAAACATTGGGAGAGTTTCTATTACAATTGTACTGATCCCTCGGTAATTAGCAAAAAGAGAAAAATATTTTCAAAAGAGACTCCAAGAAAGCAATTTAGGATAATTAAGTAAACAAAAAATTAAATATACTACTTGTGAAATATATAAAAAAATGTCTTTATCACTCTAAAATATTATTGGTTTTTCATATACAATAGTTCTTGACACAGTTTTTTAACAAGCAATTTATGGAATGTGTATAACTAGATCAATCTATATAATTAGCACCATTGGTTGGAACCTATTCTTGCTAACTATGATTTAATGACTCTCACTAATTATATATATGACTCTTGCTAATCACATACGGGTTCTCAGATATGTCATAACTATAGATAACATTTTTGTGACTAATTGATGGAGCACTGAACAGGCCTAAGTCAAAAGACTGCAATTTGGTTCCAAAACTGTGATACCAATCTAGTTTTTAACCATTTCATCACTACTGCATTTTTCAAATATTAAACAAATATGGGTGTCAAAATGCACATGTATCCCACTCAAAATATTAGCTAAATATGGTTATACTATAGATTTCTACTCTCACTTATTCTAGGAAAATCTGTTCTATACAATAATCATAAATGTGAAATTGATGACAACTTCCACTCATGTAGTAATGCACATGTAGAGGTGCCACTAATAGACTCCAACAAACTCAGACAAGCAAACATTTGTAATCAATACTGCTTCATACACGGGAAAGAAAAATGAGGTTAGAACAAATAAAAATATATCACTACTCCAGAGATAAATTGTGATTAGGATGATTTTAGAATCTTGAGCATTCAAACTCTTTAATCAGTTCTAATCAAGGTATAGGGAAAAGTTCCAATTATTTTTAATGAATGTGATATTTTTTCTCTCCACTAATTACAATTTCCTTTATAGTTCAATTATTTTAAATGAATATCACATCTTCTTTTCCATTAATTATAATTTTGCCTGATCATACTTCAATTATTTGTAATAAATCTTTTCTCTTTAGTCTCTCCATACCATTAGTTCCACTAAACTCAGTTTTTATTTAAACTCTAGTCATCTGCTACCGTTTAATATCACAATCCTCTTAAGAGAAACAAAATTGTGCTTATCTTCTATGATCGTAAAGCTTTATCATGAGACCTCCGTATTTGTCTGACTCTACCTTCTAGTTTTACCTAAAAGCATCAAAAGTTACTCATTTTATCCTTTACACCTATTCTTTTAGGTGGTTATCATCAATTATACATTAAGATCTCAACTTCTTAAAACATTGGGAGAGTTTCTATTACATTGTACTGGTCCCCTGGTAATTAACAAAAAGAGAAAAACATTTTCAAAAGAGACTCTAAGAAAGCAACTTAGGATAATTAAGTAAACAAATATTTAACCATACTACCTATGAAATATATGAAAAGATATCTTTATCACTCTTAAATGTTATTGGTTTTTCATATACAATGGTTCTTGACATAGTTTTCTAACAAGCAATTTATAGAATGGGTATAACTAGATCAACCTATACAATTAGCACCACTGATTGAATCCTATTCTTGCTAGCTATGATTTGATGACTCTCACTAATTGTATATGTGGCTCTCGTTAATCAAATACAGGGTTTTTAGATATGTCATAACTATAGATAACTTTTTGGTGACTAATTGATGGAGCCCTGAGCAGGCCTAGGTCAAAAGACTGCAATTTGGTTCCAAAGCTATGATACCAATCTAGTTTTTAACCATTTCATCACTGCTGCATTTTTCAAAAATGAAATAAAAATGAGTGTCAGAATGCCCATGTATCCCACTCAAAATATTAGTTGAATAAGTTTATCGTATAAATTTCTACTCTCACTTATTTTGGAAAAATTTGTCCTATACAATAATCATAAAAGTGAAATGTGATGGCAACTTCCACTCATGCAATAATACACATATAGAGGTGCTACTAATAGACTCCAACAAACTCAGAAAAACAAACATTTGTAATCAATAATGCTTCATATATGGGAAAGGAGAATGAGGTTAGAACAAATAAAAATATGTCACTACTCTAGATACAAATTGTGATTATGATGATTTTAGAATCTTGAGCATTCAAACTCTTTAATCAGTTCTGATCAAGGTACTGGGAAAAGTTCCAATTATTTTTAATGAATGTGATATTTTTTTTCTCCATTAATTACAATTTCCTTTATAGTTCAATTATTTTTAATGAATGTCATGTCTTCTTTTTTATTAATTACAATTTTCGTGATCATATTTCTATTATTTGTAATGAAACTTTCCTCTTTAGTCTCTCCATTCAATTAGTTCCACTAAACTCTGTTTTTATTTAAACTTTAGTCATCAGGTCCCGTTTAATATCACAATCCTCTTAAGAGAAACAAAATTGTGTTTATCTTCTATGATCGTGATGCTTTATCATGAGACCTTAGTATCTGTTTGACTCTACCTTCTAGTTTCGCCTAAAAGCACCAAAAGTTACTCATTTTTTCCTTTACACTATTCTTTTAGGTGGTTATCATCAATTATACATTAAGATCCCAACTACTTAAAACATTGGGAGAGTTTCTATTACAATTGGATTGGTCCCCCGATAATTAGCAAAAAAAGAAAAATATTTTAAAAAAAGACTATAGGAAAGCAACATAGGATAATTAAGTAAACAAATATTTAAATATGCTACATGTGAAATATACGAAAAGATGTCTTTATCACTCTTAAATATTATTGGTTTTTCATATGCAATAATTCTTGACGCAATTTTTTAACAAGCAATTTATGGAATGAGTATAATTAGATCAACCTATATAATTAGCACCATTGATTGGAACCTATTCTTGTTAGCTATGATTTGATGACTCTCACTAATTATATATGTGACTCTTGCTAATCACATACAGGGTTCTTAGATATGTCATAACTATAGATAACTTTTTGGTGACTAATTGATGGAGCCCTGAGCAGGTCTAGGTCAAAAGACTTCAATTTGGTTTCAAAACTGTGATACCAATATGGTTTATAACCATTTCATTACTGTTGCATTTTTCAAATATAAAATAAGTATGGGTGTCGGAATGCACATGTATCCCACTCAAAATATTAGCTAAATAAGGTTATCTTATAGATTTCTACTCTCACTTATGTTGGGAAAACTTGTCCTATACAATAATCATAAAAATGAAATGTGATGACAATTTCCACTCATGCAATAATGTGCATGTAGAGGTGTCACTAATAGACTCCAACAAACTCAGACAAGCAAACATATGTAATCAATATTGCTTCATACAGAAGAAAGGAAAATGAGGTTAGAACAAATAAAAATATATCACTACTTCAGAGATAAATTGTGATTAGGATGATTTTAAAATCTTGAGCATTCAAACTATTTAATCAGTTCTGATCAAGGTATAGGGAAAAGTTCCAAATATTTTTAAAGAATGAGATATTTTTTTTCTCCATTAATTACAATTTACTCTATAGTTCAACTATTTTAAATGAATGTCATGTCTTCTTTTCTATTAAATACAATTTTGTTTGATCATACTTCAATTATTTGTAATGAATCTTTCCTCTTTAGTCTCTCAATTCCATTAGTTCTACTAAACTCAGTTTTTATTTAAACTTTGCCATTTGGTCCTGTTTAATATCATAATCCTCTTAAGAGAAACAAAATTGTGCTTATCTTTTATGATCGTGATGATTTATCATGAGATCTTCGTATCTGTCTGACTCTACTTTCTAGTTTCCCTAAAAGCACCAAAAGTTACTCATTTTTTCCTTTACATCTATTCTTTTAGATGGTTATCATCAATTATACATTAAGATCCCAACTACTTAAAACAATGGAAGAGTTTCTATTACAATTGTACTGGTCCCCCGGTAATTAGCAAAAAGAGAAAAACATTTTCAAAAGAGACTCTAGGAAAGCAACTTAGGATAATTAAGTAAACAAATATTTAAATATACTACCTGTGAAATATATGAAAAGATGTCTTTATCACTCTTAAATATTATTGGTTTTTCATATGCAATAGTTCTTGACACAGTTTTTTAACAAGTAATTTATGGAATTGGTATAACTAGATCAACCTATATAATTAGCACCATTGATTGGAACCAATTCTTGTTAGCTATGATTTGATGACTCTAACTAATTATATATGTGGCTCTCACTAATCACATATATGGTTCTTTGATATGTCATAATTATAGATAACTTTTTGGTGGGTCATTGATGGAGCCCTAAGCAAGCCTAGGTTAAAAGACTATAATTTGGTTCCAAAACTGTGATACCAATCAACTTTTTAACCATTTCATCACTATTGCATTTTTCAAATATGAAATAAAAATGAGTGTCAGAATGCACATGTATCCCACTCAAAATATTAGCTAAATAAGGTTATGTTACATATTTCTACTCTATTTTATTTTGGGAAAACTTGTCCTATATAATAATCATAAAAGTGAAATGTGATGGAAACTTTTACTCATGCTATAATGTTCATGTAGAGGTGCCACTAATAGACTCTTGCAAACTTAAACAAGCAAACATTGATAATCAATATTGCTTCATACAGGGGAAAGGAAAATGAGGTTAGAACAAATAAAAATTATCACTACTCCAGAGATAAATTGTGATTAGGATGATTTTAGAATCTTGAGCATTTAAACTCTTTAATCTGTTCTGATCAAGATACAGGGAAAAGTTCTAAATATTTTTAATGAATGTGATTTTTTTTTCTCTATTAATTACAATTTCCTTTATAGTTCAATTATTTCAAATGAATGTCATGTCTTCTTTTCCATTAATTACAACTTTGCCTAATCATGCTTCAATTATTTGTAATGAATCTTTCCTCTTTAGTCTCCTCATTCCATTAGTTCCACCAAACTCAGTTTTTATTTAAACTTTAGCCATTTGGTCCCTTTAATATCACAATCCTCTTAAGAGAAACAAAATTGTGCTTATCTTCTATGATCGTGATGCTTTATCATGAGACCTCCATATTTGTCTGACTCTACCTTCTAGTTTCACCTAAAAGCACCAAAAGTTACTCATTTTTCTTTTACATCTATTCTTTTAGATGGTTATCATCAATTATACATTAAGATCCCAATTACTTAATACATTGGGAGAGTTTCTATTACAATTGTACTGGTGCCTCGGTAATTAGCAAAAAGAGAAAAACATTTTTAAAAGAGACTTCAGGAAAGCAATTTAGGATAATTAAGTAAACAAATATTTTAATATACTACCTGTGAAATATATGAAAAGATGTTTTTATCACCTTTAAAAATTATTAGTTTTTCATATGCAATAGTTCTTGACACAGTTTTTTAACAAGTAATTTATGGAATGGGTATAACTAGATCAACCTATATAATTAGCACCATTGATTGAAACATATTCTTGTTAGCTATGATTTGATGACTCCTTCTAATTATATATGTGGCTCCCGCTAATCACAAACAGTGTTCTTAGATATATCATAACTATAGATAACTTTTTGGTGACTAATTGATGGAGCCATGAGCAAGCCTAGGTCTAAAGACTGCAATTTGGTTCCAAAACTGTGATACCAATCTCATTTTTAACCATTTCATCACTGCTGCATTTTTCAAATATGAAATAAATATGTGTGTCAGAATGCACATGTATCCCACTCAAAATATTAGCTAAATAAGGTTATGCTACAGATTTCTACTCTCACTTATTCGAGAAAAACTTGCCTTATTCAATAATCATAAAAGTGAAATATGATGCAACAATGCACATGTAGAGGTGCCGCTAATAGACTCTAACAAACTCAGACAAGTAAACATTTGTAATCAATACTGCTTCATACATGGGAAAGGAAAACAATGTTATAACAAGTAAAAATATATCACTACTCCAGAGATAAATTGTGATTAGGATGACTTTAGAATCTTGAACATTCAAACTCTTAAATCAATTCTGATCAAAGTACATGAAAAAGTTCCAATTATTTTTAATGAATGTGATATTTTTTTCTCCATTAATTACAATTTCCTTTATAGCTTAGTTATTTAAAATGAATGTCAAGTCTTCTTCTCCATTAATTACTATTTTGCCTGATCATATTTTAATTATTTGTATTGAATCTTTCCTCTTTAGTCTCACCATTCCATTAGTTCTACTAAACTAAATTTTTATTTAAACTTTAGGTATCTGGTCCTATTTAATATCACAATCCTCTTAAGAGAAACAAAATTGCGCTTATCTTCTATGATCGTGATGCTTTATCATGAGACCTTCGTAACTGTCTGACTCTACCTTCTAGTTTCGCCTAAAAGCACCAAAAGTTACTCATTTTTTCCTTTACACCTATTCTTTTAGGTGGTTATCATCAATTATACATTAAGATCTTAACTATTTAAAACATTGGGAGAGTTTCTATTACAATTGTACTGGTTCCCCGGTAATTAGCAAAAAGAGAAAAATATTTTTAAAAGAGACTTCAGAGAAGCAACTTAAGATAATTAAGTAAGCAAATATTTAAATATATTACCTGTGAAATATATGAAAAGATGTCTTTATCACTCTTAAATATTATTGGTTTTTCATATGCAATAGTTCTTGACACAGTTTTTTAACAAGCAATTTATGAAATGAGTATAACTAGATCAACCTATATAATTAGCAACATTGATTGGAACCTATTCTTGTTAGCTATGATTTGATGACTCTCACTAATTATATATATGACTCTCGCTAATCACATACAGGGTTCTTAGATATGTCATAACTATAGATAACTTTTTGGTGACTAATTGATGGAGCTCTGAGCAGGCCTAGGTCAAAAGATTGCAATTTGGTTCCAAAACTGTGATACCAATCTCGTTTTTAACCATTTCATCACTTAGCATTTTTCAAATATGAAATAAATATGCGTGTCAGAATGCACTTTTATCCTACTCAAATTATTAGCTAAATAGGTTATGCTACAGATTTCTACTCTCACTTATTCTAGGAAAACTTGCCTTATACAATAATCATAAAAGTGAAATGTGATCGCAACTTCCACTCATGCGATAATGAACATGTAGAGGTGCCGCTAATAGACTCTAACAAACTCAGACAAGCAAACATTTGTAATCAATAGTGCTTCATAAATAGGAAAGGAAAATGAGGTTATAACAAGTAAAAATATATCACTACTTTAGAGATAAATTGTGATTAAGATGATTTTAAAATCTTGAGCATTAAAACTCATTAATTAGTTCTGATCAAGATACACATAAAAGTTTCAATTATTTTTAATGAATGTGATACATTTTTTCTCCATTAATTACAATTTCCTTTATAGTTTAGTTATTTCAAATGAATGTCATGTCTTCTTTTCCATTAATTACAATTTTGCCTCATCATACTTCAATTATTTGTATTGAATCTTTCCTCTTTAGTCTCTCCATTCCATTAGTTCTACTAAATTCAGTTTTTATTTAAACTTTCGTCTTCTGGTCCCGTTTAATATCACAATTCTGTTACGAGAAACAAAATTGTGCTGATCTTCTATGATCGTGATGCTTTATCATGAGACCCCTGTATCTGTCTGACTCTACCTACTAGTTTCGCCTAAAAACACCAAAAATTATTTATAGATAACTTTCTAGCAACTAAATGATGGAGCCCTTAGTAGGCCTAGATCAAAAGACTAAAATTTGGTTCCAAAATTGTGATACCAATATGGTTTTTAACCATTTCATCACTGCTACATTTTTCAAATATGAAATAAATATGAATGTCAGAATGCACATGTATCCCACTCAAAATATTAGCTAAATAAAGTTATGCTACACATTTCTACTTTCACTTATTTTGGAAAACATGTCCTATACAATAATCATAAAAATGAAATGTGATGGCAACTTCCACTCATGCAATAATATTCATATAGAGGTGCCACTAATAGACTCCAACAAACTCACACAAGCAAACATTGGTAATCAATGCTGCTCATACACAGAAAAGGAGAATGAGGTTAGAACAAATAAAAATATATCACTACTTTAGAGGTAAATTGTGATTAGGATGATTTTAGAATCTTGAGCATTTAAACTCTTTAATGAGTTCTGATCAAGGTATAGGGAAATGTTCAAATTATTTTTAATGAATGTGGTATTTTTTTTCCCATTAATTACAATTTCCTTTATAGTTCAATTATTTTAAATGAATGTCATGTCTTCTTTTCCATTAATTACAATTTTGTCTGATCATACTTCAATTATTTGTAATGAATCTTTCCTCTTTAGTCTCTCCGATCCATTAGTTCCACTAAACTCCGTTTTTATTTAAACTTTCGTCATCCGGTCCCGTTTAATATCACAAACCTCTTGAGAGAAACAAAATTGTGCTTATCTTCTATGATCGTGATACTT
Source organism: Litchi chinensis (assembly GCA_019925255.1). Lineage (NCBI taxonomy): Eukaryota > Viridiplantae > Streptophyta > Magnoliopsida > Sapindales > Sapindaceae > Litchi > Litchi chinensis. Next base: position 6,626,585 of record CM034465.1, on the reverse strand, counting down.
TATCATGAGACATCCGTATCTGTCTGACTCTACCTTCTAGTTTCGCCTAAAAGCACCAAAAGTTACTCATTTTTACCTTTACACCTATCTTTTTAGGTGGTTATCATTAGTTATATATTGAGATCTCAACTAGCTAAAACATTGAAAGAGTTTCTATTATATTTGTACTGGTCCCCCGGTAATTAGTAAAAAGAGAAAAACATTTTCAAAAGAGACTCTAGGAAAGCAACTTAGGATAATTAAGTAAACAAATATTTAAATATACTACCTATGAAATATTGAAAAGATGTCTTTATCACTCTTAAATGTTATTGGTTTTTCATATGCAATAGTTCTTGACACAGTTTTTTAACAAGCAATTTATGGAATGAGTATAATTAGATCAACCTATATAATTAGCAACATTGATTGGAACCTATTCTTGTTAGTTATGATTTGATGACTCTCACTAATTATATATGTGGCTCTCGCTAATCACATACAGGGTTCTTAGATATGTCATAACTATAGATAACTTTCTGGTGACTAAATGATGGAGCCCTAAGAAGGCCTAGGTCAAAAGACTGAAATTTGGTTCCAAAATTGTGATACCAATCTAGTTTTTAACCATTTCATCACTGCTACATTTTTCAAATATGAAATAAATATGAATGTCAGAATGCACATGTATCCCACTCAAAATATTAGCTAAATAAGGTTATGCTACAAATTTCTACTCTCACTTATTTTGGGAAAACATGTCCTATACAATAATCATAAAAGTGAAATGTGATGACAACTTCCACTCATGCAATAATATTCATATAAAGGTGCCACTAATAGACTCCAACAAACTCACATAAGCAAACATTTGTAATCAATGCTGCTCATACACAAGAAAGGAAAATGAGGTTAGAACAAATAAAAATATATCACTACTCTAGAGATAAATTGTGATTAGGATGATTTTAGAATCTTGAGCATTCAAACTCTTTAATGAGTTTTGATCAAGGTACAGGGAAAAGTTTAAATTATTTTTAATGAATGTGGAATTTTTTTTCCCCATTAATTACAATTTCCTTTATAGTTCAATTATTTTAAATGAATGTCATGTCTTCTTTTCCATTAATTACAATTTTGCCTGATCCTACTTCAATTATTTGTAATGAATCTTTCCTCTTTAGTCTCTCCAATTCATTAGTTCCACTAAACTCAGTTTTTATTTAAACTTTCGTCATCTGGTCCCGTTTAATATCACAAACCTCTTAAGAGAAACAAAATTGTGCTTATCTTCTATAATCGTGATGCTTTGTCATGAGACCTCCGTATCTGTCTGACCCTACCTTCTAGTTTCGCCTAAAAGCACCAAAAGTTACTCATTTTTTCCTTTACACCTATCTTTTTAGGTGGTTATCATTAGTTATACATTGAGATCCCAACTAGCTAAAACATTGGGAGAGTTTCTATTACAATTGTACTGATCCTTCGGTAATTAGTAAAAAGAGAAAAACATTTTCAAAAGAGACTCTAGGAAAGCAACTTAGGATAATTAAGTAAATAAATATTTAAATATACTACCTATGAAATATTGAAAAGATGTCTATATCACTCTTAAATGTTATTGGTTTTTCATATGCAATAGTTCTTGACACAGTTTTTTAACAAGCAATTTATGGAATGAGTATAACTAGATCAACCTATATAATTAGCAACATTGATTGGAACCTATTCTTGTTAGTTATGATTTGATGACTCTCACTAATTATATATGTGGCTCTCGCTAATCACATATAGGGTTCTTAGATATGTCATAACTATAGATAACTTTTTGGTGACTAAATGATGGAGCCCTGAGCAGGCCTAGGTCAAAAGACTAAAATTTGGTTCCAAAACTGTGATACCAATCTGGTTTTTAACCATTTCATCACTGCTACATTTTTCAAATATGAAATAAATATGAATGTCAGAATGCACATGTATCCCACTCAAAATATTAGCTAAATAAAGTTATGCTACAGATTTCTACTCTCACTTATTTTGGGAAAACATGTCCTATACAATAATCATAAAAATGAAATGTGATGGCAACTTCCACTCATGCAATAATATTCATATAAAGGTGCCACTAATAGACTCCAACAAACTCACACAAGCAAACAATTGTAATCAATGCTGCTCATACGCAGGAAAGAGAAATGAGGTTAGAACAAATAAAAATATATCACTACTCTATAGGTAAATTGTGATTAGGATGATTTTAGAATCTTGAGCATTCAAACTCTTTAATGAGTTTTGATCAAGGTAGAGGAAAAGTTCAAATTATTTTTAATGAATGTGGAATTTTTTTTCCCCATTAATTACAATTTTCTTTATAGTTCAATTATTTTAAATGAATGTCATGTCTTCTTTTCCATTAATTACAATTTTGCCTGATCATACTTCAATTATTTGTAATGAATCTTTCCTCTTTAGTCTCTTCATTCCATTAGTATCACTAAACTAAGTTTTTATTTAAACTTTAGCCATCTGATTCCCTTTAATATCACAATCTTCTTAAGAGAAACAAAATTGTGCTTATCTTCTATAATCGTGATGCTTTATTATGAGACAGTCGTATCTGTCTGACTCTACCTTCTAGTTTCAACTAAAAGCACCAAAAGTTACTCATTTTTTCCATTACACCTATTCTTTTAGGTGGTTATCATCAATTATACATTAAGATCCCAACTATTTAAAACATTGGAAAAGTTTTTATTACAATTGTACTACTCCCCCGTAATTAGCAAAAAGAGAAAAATATTTTCAAAAGAGACTCTAGGAAAGCAACTTAGGATAATTAAGTAAACAAATATTTAAATATACTACCGGTGAAATATGTGAAAAGATATCTTTATCACCCTTCAATATTATTGGTTTTTCATATGCAATAGTTTTTGACACAGTTTTTTAACAAGCAATTTATGGAATGAGTATAACTAGATCAACCTATATAATTAGCAACATTGATTGGAACCTATTCTTGTTAGCTATGATTTGATGACTCTCACTAATTATATATGTGGCTCCCACTAATCACATACAAGGTTCTTAGATATGTCATAACTATAGATAACTTTTTGGTGACTAATTGATGAAGCACTGAGCAGGCCTAGGTCAAAAGACTGCAATTTGATTCCAAAACTGTGATACCAATCTAATTTTTAACCATTTCATCACTGCTGCATTTTTCAAATATGAAATAAATGTGCGTGTCAGAATGCACATGTATCCCACTCAAAATATTAGCTAAATACGGTTATGTTACAGATTTTACTCTCATTTATTTTGGGAAAATTTTTCCTATATAATAATCATAAAAGTGAAATGTGATGGCAACTTCCACTCATGCAATAATGTACATATAGAGGTGCCACTAATAGACTCCAACAAACTCAGACAAGCAAACATTTGTAATCAATACTGCTCATACACAGGAAAGGAAAGTGAGGTTAGAACAAATAAAAATATATCACTACTCTAGAGGTAAATTGTGATTATGATGATTTTAGAATCTTGAGCATTCAAATCCTTTAATCAGTTCTAATCAAGGTACAAGGAAAAGTTCAAATTATTTTTAATGAATGTGATTTTTTTTTCCTCCATTAATTACAGTTTCTTTTATAGTTCAATTATTTTGAATGAACGTCATGTCTTCTTTTCCATTAACTACAATTTTGCCAAATCATACTTCAATTATTTGTAATGAATATTTCCTCTTTAGTCTCTCCATTCCATTAGTTCCACTAAACTTAGTTTTTATTTAAACTTTAGTCATCTGGTCCCGTTTAATATCACAATCCTCTTAAGAGAAACAAAATTATGCTTATCTTCTATTATCGTGATGCTTTATCATGAGACCTCTGTATCTGTCCGACTCTACTTTCTAGTTTCGTCAAAAAGCGCCAAAAGTTACTCATTTTTTCCTTTACACATATTCTTTTAGGTGGTTATCATCAATTATACATTGAGATCCTAACTACTTAAAACATTGGGAGAGTTTCTATTACAATTGTACTGACCCCCATTAATTAGCAAAAAGAGAAAAACATTTTTAAAAGAGACTCTTGGAAAACAACTTAGGATAATTAAGTAAGCAAATATTTTAATATACTACCTGTGAAATATATAAAAAGATGTCTTTATCACTCTTAAATATTATTGGTTTTTCATATGCAATAGTTCTTGACATAGTTTTTTTACAAGCAATTTATGGAATGGGTATAACTAGATCAACCTATATAATTAACACCATTGATTCGAACATATTCTTGCTAGCTATGATTTGATGACTCTCACTAATTATATATGTGGCTCTCGCTAATCACATATAGGGTTCTTAGATATGTCATAACCATAGATAACTTTTTGGTGAGTCATTGATGGAGCCCAAAGCAGGCTTACGTCAAAAGACTGCAATTCGGTTTCAAAACTGCAATACCAATCTGGTTTTTAACCATTTCATCACTACTGCATTTTTCAAATATGAAATAAATATGGGTGTCAGAATGCACATGTATCCCACTCAAAATATTAGCTAAATAAGGTTATGCTACAATTTCTACTCTCACTTATTTTGGAAAAACTTATCCTATACAATAATCATAAAAATGAAATTTGATGACAACTTCCACTTATGCGATAATATACATGTAAAGGTGCCACTAATAGACTCCAACAAACTTAGACAAGCAAACATTTGTAATCAATATTGCTTCATGCATGGGAAAGGAAAATGAGGTTAGAACAAATAAAAATATATCACTACTCCAGAGATAAATTGTGATTAGGATGATTTTAGAATCTTGAGCATTCAAACTCTTTAATCAGTTCTGATCAAGATAAAGGAAAAGTTCCAATTATTTTTAATGAGTGGGATATTTCTTTTCTCCATTGATTACAATTTCCTTTATAGTTCAATTATTTTAAATGAATGTCATGTCTTCTTTTCCATTAATTACAATTTTGCCTGATCATACTTCAATTATTTGTAATAAATCTTTCCTCTTTAGTTTCTCAATTTCATTTTTTCCACTAAACTCAGTTTTATTTAAACATTAGTCATCTGGTCCTGTTTAATATCACAATCTTCTAACAAGAAAGAAAATTGTGCTTATCTTCTATAATCGTGATGCTTTATCAAGAGACCTCCGTATCTGTCTGACTCTACCTTCTAGTTTCACCTAAAAGCACCAAAAGTTACTCATTTTTTCCTTTACACCTATTCTTTTAGGTGGTTATCATCAATTATACATTAAGATCCCAACTACCTAAAACATTGGGAGGGTTTCAATTACAATTGTATTGGTCCCCTATTAATTAGAAAAAACAGAAAAACATTATAAAAGTAGACTCTAAGAAAGCAACTTAGAATAATTAAGTAAACAAATATTTAAATATGCTACTTGTGAAATATATGAAAAGATGTCTTTATCACTCTTAAATATTATTGTTTTTCATATGCAATAGTTTTTGACACAGTTTTTTAACAAGTAATTTATGGAATGGGTATAACTAGATCAACCTATATAATTAGCACCATTGATTGGAACCTATTCTTGCTAGCTTTGATTTGATGACTCTCACTAATTATATATGTGGCTCTCGCTAATCACATATATGGTTCTTAGATATATCATAACCATAGATAACTTTTTTGTGAGTAATTGATGGAGCTCTAGGCATGCCTAGGTCGAAAGATTGCATTTGATTCCAAAAGTGTGATAGCAATCTGAATTTTAACCTTTTTTTCATTGCTACATTTCTCAAATATGAAACAATTATGGGTGCCAGAATGCACATTTATCCCACTCAAAATATTAGCTAAATAAGGTTATGCTACAGATTTCTACTCTCACTTATTTTGAGAAAATTTGTCCTATACAATAATCATAAAAATGAAATTTGATGGCAACTTCTCCTCATTCAATAATGTACATGTAGAGATGCCACTAATAGAATCCAACAAACTCAGACAAGCAAACATTTGTAATCAATGCTGCTTCATACACGGGAAAGGAAAATGAGGTTAGAACAAATAAAAATATAACACTACTTCAGAGATAAATTGTGATTATGATTATTTTAGAATCTTGAGCATTCAAACTCTTTAATTAGTTCTGAGCAATGTATAGGGAAAAGTTCCAATTATTTTTAATGAATCTTTTCTCCTTAGTCTCTCCATTCCATTACTTCCACTGAACTCAGTTTTTATTTAAACTTTAGTCATCTGGTCCCGTTTAATATCACAATCCTCTTAGGAGAAGCAAAATTATGCTTATATTCTATGATTGTGATACTTTAACATGAGACCTCAGTATCTGTCTGACTCTACCTTCTAGTTTCACCTAAAAGCACCAAAAGTTACTCATTTTTTCCTTTACACCTATTCCTTTAGGTGGTTATCATCAATTATACATTAAGATCCTAACTACTTAAAACATTGGGAGAGTTTCTATTACAATTGTACTTGTCCCCTGGTAATTAGCAAAAAGAGAAAAATATTTTTAAAAGAGACTCTATGAAAACAACTTAAGATAATTAAGTAAACAAATATTTAAATATACTACCTGTGAAATATATGAAAAGATGTCTTTATCACTCTTAAACATTATTGGTTTTTCATATGCAATAGTTCTTGCCACAGTTTTTTAACAAGCAATTTATGGAATGAGAATAACTAGATCAACCTATATAGTTAGCACCATTGATTGGAACATATTCTTGTTAGCTATGATTTGATGACTCTCACTAATTATATATGTGGCTCTCGCTAATCACATACAGGGTTCTTTGATATGTCATAATTATAGATAACTTTTTGGTGAGTCATTGATGGAACCCTGAGCAGGCCTATGTCAAAAGACTGCAATTTAGTTCCAAAATTGCAATACCAATCTGGTTTTTAACCATTTCATCACTGCTACATTTTTCAAATATGAAATAAGCATGGGTGTCAGAATGCACATGTATCCCACTCAAAATATTAGCTAAATAGGGTTATGCTACAAATTTTTACTCTTATTTATTTTGGAAAAACTTGTCCTATACGATAATCATAAAAGTGAAATGGGATGACAACTTCCACTCACATGATAATGTACATGTAGAGGTGCTACTAATAAACTCCAACAAACTCAAACAAGCAAACATTTGTAATCAATACCGCTTCATGCATGGGAAAGGAAAATGAGGTTAGAACAAATAAAAATATATCATTACTTCAAAGATAAATTGTGATTATGATGATTTTAGAATCTTGAGCATTCAAACTCTTTAATCAGTTCTGATCAAGGTATAAGGAAAAGTTCAAATTGTTTTTAATGAATGTGATATTTTTTTCTCCATTAATTACACAATTTCCTTTATAGTTCAATTATTTTAAATGAATGTCATGTCTTCTTTTTCATTAATTACAATTTTTGTCTGATCATACTTCAATTATTTGTAATAAATCTTTCCTCTTTAGTCTCTCAATTCCATTTGTTCCACTAAACTTAGTTTTTATTTAAACTTTAGCCATCTGGTCCCGTTTAATATCACAATCCTCTTAAGAGAAACAAAATTGTGTTTATCTTCTATAATCGTGGTGCTTTATCAAGAGATCCCCGTATCTATCTGACTCTACCTTCTAGTTTCACCTAAAAGCACAAAAAGTTACTCATTTTTTCCTTTACACCTATTTTTTTAGGTGATTATCATCAATTATACATTAAGATGCCAACTACCTAAAACATTGGGAGAGTTTCTATTACAATTGTATTGGTCCCCCTGTATTTATCAAACAAAGAAAAACATTTTCAAAAAAGACTCTAGGAAAGCAACTTAGGATAATTAAGTAAACAAATATTTAAATATGTTACCTGTGAAATATATGAAAAGATGTCTTTATCACTCTTAAATATTATTGTTTTTCATATGCAATAGCTTTTGACACAGTTTTTTAACAAGTAATTTATGGAATGGGTATAACTAGATCAACCTATATAATTAGCACCATTGATTGGAACCTATTCTTGCTAGCTATTATTTGATGACTCTCACTAATTATATATGTGGCTCTCGCTAATCACATACAGGGTTCTTAGATATATCATAACTATAGATAACTTTTTGGTGACTAATTGATGGAGCCTTGAGCAGGCTTAGGTCAAAAGACTGCAATTTGGTTCCAAAACTGTGATACCAATATGATTTTTAACACTTTCATCACTGTTGCACTTTTCAAATATGAAACAATTATAAGTGTCAGAATGTACATGTATCCCACTCAAAATATTAGCTAAATAAGGTAATGGTATAGATTTCTACTCTCACTTATTTTGAGAAAACTTATCTTATACAATAATCATAAAAGTGAAATGTGATGACAACTTCTCCTCATGCAATAATGTATATGTAAATGTCACTAATAGACTCCAACAAACTCAGCCAAGCGAACATTTGTAATCACTATTGCTTCACACACAGGAACAGAAAATGATTATCACTACTTCAGAGATAAATTGCGATTAGGATAATTTTAGAATATTTAGCATTCAAACTCTTTAATCAGTTCTGATTAATGTACAAGGAAAATTTTCAATTATTTTTAATGAATGTGGTTTTTTTTCTCCATTAATTACAATTTTCTTTATAATTCAATTATTTTAAATGAATCTTATGTCTTCTTTTCCATTAATTACAATTTTGTCTGATCATACTTTAATTATTTGTAATGAATCTTTCCTCTTTAGTCTCTCCATTCCATTAGTTCCACTAAATTCAGTTTTTATTTAAACTTTAGCCATCTGATCCAGTTTAATATCACAATCCTCTTAAGAGATACAAAATTGTGCTTATCTTCTATGATCGTAATGCTTTATCATGAGACTTCCGTATCTGTTTGACTCAACCTTCTAGTTTCACCTAAAAGCACCAAAAGTTACTCATTCTTTCTTTTACACCTATTCTTTTAGGTGGTTATCATCAATTGTACATTACATCTCAACTACTTAAAACATTGGAAGAGTTTCTATTACAATTGTACTTGTCCCCGGTAATTAGCAAAAAGAGAAAAACATTTTCAAAAGAGACTCTAGGAAAGCAAATTAGGATAATTAAGTAAACAAATATTTTAATATACTACCTATGAAATATATGAAATGATGTCTTTATCACTCTTAAATATTATTGGATTTTCATATGCAACAGTTCTTGACACAGTTTTTTAACAAACAATTTATGGAATGGGTATAACTAGATCAACCTATATAATTAGCACCATTGATTGGAACCTATTCTTGCTAGCTATGATTTGATGACTCTCACTAATTATATATGTGGCTCTCGCTAATCACATACAGGGTTCTTAGATATGTCATAACTATAGATAACTTTTTGGTGACTTATTGATGGAGCCCTGAGCAGACCTATGTCAAAAGAATGCAATTTGGTTCCAAAGCTACAATACCAATCTGGTTTTTAACCATTTCATCACTGCTGCATTTTTCAAATATGAAATAAGTATGGGTGTCAGAATGCACATGTATCCCGCTCAAAATATTAGTTAAATAAGGTTATGCTACAGATTTCTACTCTAACTTATTTTGGGAAAACTTGTCCTACACAATAATCATAAAAGTGAAATATGATGACAATTTCCACTCATGCAATAATGTACATGTAGAGGTGCCGCTAATAGACTCCAACAAACTCAGAGAAGCAAACATTTGTAATCAATACCGCTTCATGCATGGAAAAGGAAAATGAGGTTAGAACAAATAAAAATATATCACTACTTCAGGATAAATTGTGATTAGAATGATTTTAGAATCTTGAGCATTCAAACTCTTTAATCAGTTCTAATCCAGGTACAACGAAAATTTTCAATTATTTTTAATGAATGGGATATTTTTTTTCACCATTAAATATAATTTCATTTATAGCTCAATTATTTTAAATGACTGTCATGTCTTTTTTCTCCATTAATTACAATTTTGCCTCATCATACTTCAATTATTTGTAATGAATCTTTCCTCTTTAGTCTCTTAATTTCATTAGTTCCATTAAACTTAGTTTTTATTTAAACTTTAGTCATTTGGTCCCGTTTAATATCACAACGCTCTTAAGAGAAACAAAATTGTGTTTATCTTCTATAATCGTGATTTTTTATCATGAGACCTCCGTATCTGTCTGACTCTACCTTACAGTTTCCCCTAAAAGCACTAAAAATTACTCATTTTTTCCTTTATATATGTTTTTTAGGTGATTATCATCAATTATACATTAAGACCTTGACTACGTAAAACAATGAAAGAGTTTCTATTACAATTGTACTGGTCCCCCGGTAATTAGCAAAAAGAGAAAAACATTTTCAAAACAGACTCTAGGAAAGCAACTTAGGATAATTAAGTAACCAAATATTTAAATATATTACTTGTGAAATATACGAAAAGATGTTTTTATCACTCTTAAATATTATTGGTTTTTCATATGCAATAGTTCTTGACACAGTTTTTTAACAAGCAATTTATGAAATAGGTATAACTAGATTAACCTATAAAATTAGCACCATTGTTTGGAACCGATTCTTGTTAGCTATGATTTGATGACTCTAACTAATTATATATGTGGCTATCGCTAATCACATATATGGTTCTTTGATATGTCATAACTATAGATAACTTTTTGGCGTGTTATTGATGGAGCCTTGAGCAGGCCTAGGTCAAAAGACTGCAATTTGGTTTCAAAACTGTGATACCAATCAAGTTTTTAACAATTTCATCACTGTTGCATTTTTCAAATATCAAATAGAAATGAGTGTCATAATGCACATGTATCCCACTCAAAATATTAGCTAAATAAGGTTATGCTACATATTTCTACTCTCTTTTATATTGGGAAAACTTGTCCTATACAATAATCATAAAAGTGAAATGTGATGGAAACTTCAACTCATGCTATAATGTTTATATAGAGGTGCCACTAATAGACTCTTGCAAACTCAGACAAGAAAACATTTATAATCAATATTGCTTCATCCAGGGGAAAGGAAAATGAGGTTAGAACAAATAAAAATATATCACTACTCCAGAGATAAAATGTGATTACGATGATTTAAGAATCTTGAGCATTTAAACACTTTAATCTGTTCTGATCAAGGTATAGGGAAAAGTTTTAAATATTTTTAATGAATGTGATTTTTTTTTCTCTATTAATTACAATTTCCTTTATAGTTCAATTATTTCAAATGAATGTCATGTCTTCTTTTCCATTAATTACAACTTTGCCTAATCATGCTTCAATTATTTGTAATGAATCTTTCCTCTTTAGTCTCCTCATTCCATTAGTTCCGCCAAACTCAGTTTTTATTTAAACTTTAGCTATCTGGTCCCTATTAATATCACAATCCTTTTAAGAGAAAAAAAATTGTGCTTATCTTCTATGATCGTGATGCTTTATCATGAGACCTCTATATCTGTCTGACTCTACCTTCTAGTTTCCCCTAAAAGCACCAAAAGTTACTCATTTTTCCTTTACGTCTATTCTTTTAGGTGGTTATCATCAATTATACATTAAGATCCCAATTACTTAAAACACTAGGAGAGTTTCTATTACAATTGTATTGATGCCCCGATAATTAGCAAAAAGAGAAAAACATTTTTAAAAGAGACTCTAGGAAGGCAACTTAGGATAATTAAGTAAACAAATATTTTAATATACTACCTATGAAATATATGAAAAGATGTCTTTATCACTCTTAAAAATTATTGGTTTTTCATATGCAATAGTTCTTGACACAATTTTTTAACAAGCAATTTATGGAATGGGTATAACTAGATCAACCTATATAATTAGCACCATTGATTGAAACCTATTCTTGTTAGCTATGATTTGATGACTCCCTCTAATTATATATGTGGATCTCGCTAATAACATACAGGGTTCTTAGATATATCATAACTATAGATAACTTTTTGGTGACTAATTGATGGAGCCCTGAGCAAGCCTAGGTCTAAAGATTGCAATTTGGTTCCAAAACTGTGATACCAATCTCATTTTTAACCATTTCATCATTGTTGCATTTTTCAAATATGAAATAAATATGCGTGTCAAAATGCTTTAATTTGTTCTGATCAAGGTACAGGGAAAAGTTCTAAATATTTTTAATGAATGTGATATATTTTTTCTCCATTAATTACAATTTCCTTTATAGTTTAGTTATTTCAAATGAATGTCATGTCTTCTTTTCCATTAATTACAATTTTGCCTTATCGTACTTTAATTATTTGTATTGAATCTTTCTTCTTTAGTCGCTCCATTTCGTTAGTTCCACTAAACTCGGTTTTTATTTAAACTTTCGTCATCTGGTCCCGTTTAATATCACAATCCCCTTACGAGAAACAAAATTGTGCTGATCTTCTATGATCGTGATGCTTTATCATGAGACCCCTGTATCTGTCTAACTCTACCTTCTAGTTTCGCCTAAAAGCACCAAAAGTTACTTATTTTCTCTTTTACACCTATTCTTTAAGGTGGTTATCATCAATTATAATTAAGATCCCAATTACTTAAAACATTGGGAGAGTTTCAATTATAATTGTACTGGTCCCCTAATAATTAGCAAAAAGAGAAAAACATTTTCAAAAAAGACTCTAGGAAAGCAACTTAGGATAATTAAGTAAACAAATATTTGAATATACTACTTGTGAAATATATGAAAAAATGTCTTTATCACTCTTAAATATTATTGGTTTTTCATATGCAATAGTTCTTGACACAGTTTTTTAACAAGTAATTTATGGAATGGATATAACTAGATCAACCTATATAATTAGCAACATTGATTGGAACCTATTCTTGTTAGCTATGATTTGATAACTCTCACTAATTATATATGTGGCTCTCGCTAATCACATACAGGGTTCTTAGATATGTCATAATTATAGATAACTTTTTGGTGACTAATTGATGGAGCCCTGAGTAGGCCTAAGTCACAAGACTGCAATTTGGTTCCAAAACTGTGATACCAATCTAATTTTTGACCATTTTATCATTGCTGCATTTTTTAAATATGAAATAAATATGTGTGTCAAAATGCACATTTATCCCACTCAAAATATTAGTTAAATAAGGTTATAATATAGATTTCTACTCTCACCTATTTTGAAAAACTTGTCCTATACAATAATCATAAAAGTGAAATGTGCTGGCAACTTCCACTCATGCAATAATGCACATGTAGAGGTGCCACTAATAGACTCTAATAAACTTAGACAAGAAAACAATTGTAATCAATACTGTTCATACACGGGAAAGGAAAATGAGGTTAGAACAAATAAAAATATATCACTACTCCAGAGATAAAATGTGATTAAGATGATTTTAGAATATTGAGCATTCAAACTCTTTAATCAGTTCTGATCAAGGTACACGGAAAAGTTTCAATTACTTTTAATGAATGTGATATTTTTTTTCCTCCATTAATTACAATTTCATTTATAGTTCAATTATTTTAAATGAATGTCATGTCTTCTTTTCCATTAATTACAATTTTGCCTGATCATACTTCAATTATTTGTAATGAATCTTTCCTCTTTAGTCTCTCCAATCCATTAGTTCCACTAAACTCCGTTTTTATTTAAACTTTCATCATCTGGTCCCGTTTAATATCACAAACCTCTTAAAAGAAACAAAATTGTGCTTATCTTCTATGATCGTGATACTTTGTCATGAGACCTCCGTATCTGTCTGACTCTACCTTCTAGTTTCGTCTAAAAGCACCAAAAGTTACTCATTTTTTCCTTTACACCTATCTTTTTAGGTGGTTATCATTAGTTATACATTGAGATCCCAACTAGCTAAAACATTGGGAGAGTTTCTATTATAATTGTACTGGTCCCCCGGTAATTAGCAAAAAGAGAAAAACATTTTCAAAAGAGACTCTAGGAAAGAAACTTAAAATAATTAAGTAAACAAATATTTAAATATACTACCTATGAAATATTGAAAAGATGTCTTTATCACTCTTAAATGTTATTGGTTTTTCATATGCAATAGTTCTTGACACAATTTTTTAACAAGCAATTTATGGAATGGGTACAACTAGATCAACCTATATAATTAGCAACATTGATTGAAACCTATTCTTGTTAGTTATGATTTGATGACTCTCACTAATTATATATGTGGCTCTCGCTAATCACATATAGGGTTCTTAGATATGTCAGAACTATAGATAACTTTTTGGTGACTAAATGATGGAGCCCTGAGCAAACCTAGGTCAAAAGACTGAAATTTGGTTCCAAAACTGTGATACCAATCTGGTTTTGAACCATTTCATCACTGCTGCATTTTTCAAATATAAATAAATATGAATGTCAGAATGTTCATGTATCCCACTCAAAATATTAGCTAAATAAGGTTATGCTACAGATTTCTACTCTCACATATTTTGGGAAAACATGTCCTATACAATAATCATAAAAATGAAATGCGATGGCAACTTCTACTCATGCAATAATATTCATATAGAGGTGCCACTAATAGACTCCAACAAACTCACACGAGCAAACATTTGTAATCAATGCTGCTCATACACGGGAAAGAAAAATGAGGTTAGAACAAATAAAAATATATCACTACTCTAGAGGTAAATTATGATTAGGATGACTTTAGAATTTTGAGCATTCAAACTCTTTAATTAGTTCTGATCAAGGTACAGGGAAAAGTTCAAATTATTTTTAATGAATGTGGTATTTTTTTCCTCATTAATTATAGTTTCCTTTATAGTTCAATTATTTTAAATGAATGTCATGTTTTCTTTTTCATTAATTACAATTTTACCTAATCATACTTCAATTATTTGTAATGAATCTTTCCTCTTTAGTCTCTCCATTCCATTAGTTTCACTAAACTAAGTTTTTATTTAAACTTTAGCCATCTGATTCCCTTTAATATCACAATCTTCTTAAGAGAAACAAAATTGTGCTTATCTTCTATAATCGTGATGCTTTATCATGAGACAATCGTATCTGTCTGACTCTACCTTCTAGTTTCAACTAAAAGCACCAAAAGTTACTTATTTTTCCCATTACACCTATTCTTTTAGGTGGTTATTATCAATTATATATTAAGATCCCAACTACTTAAAACATTGGAAGACTTTTTGTTACAATTGTACTACTCCACCAGTAATTAGCAAAAAGAGAAAAATATTTTCAAAAGAGACTCCAGGAAAGCAACTTAGGATAATTAAGTAAACAAATATTTAAATATACTACCAGTGAAATATGTGAAAAGATGTCTTTATCAATCTTAAATATTATTGGTTTTTCATATGCAATAGTTTTTAACACAGTTTTTTAACAAACAATTTATGGAAAGAGTATAACTAGATCAACCTATATAATTAGCAACATTGATTGGAACCTATTCTTGTTAGCTATGATTTGATGACTCTCACTAATTATATATGTGGCTCTCGCTAATCACATACAGGGTTCTTAGATATGTCATAACTATAGACAACTTTTTGGTGACTCATTGATGAACCCTGAGCAGACCTATGTCAAAAGAATGCAATTTGGTTCCAAAGCTACGATACCAATCTGGTTTTTAACCATTTCATCACTGCTACATTTTTCAAATATGAAATAAGTATGGGTGTCAGAATGCACATGTATCCCACTCAAAATATTAGCTAAATAAGGTTATGCTATAGATTTCTACTCTTACTTATTTTGGAAAAACTTGTCCTACACAATAATCATAAAAGTGAAATATGATGACAACTTCCACTCATGCAATAATGTACATGTAGAGGTGCTACTAATAGACTCAAACAAACTCAGACAAGCAAACATTTGTAATCAATACCGCTTCATGCATGGAAAAGGAAAATGAGGCTAGAACAAATAAAAATATATCACTACTCTAGAGACAAATTGTGATTAGAATGATTTTAGAATCTTGAGTATTCAAACTCTTTTATCAGTTCTAATCCAGGCACAGGGAAAATTTCCAATTATTTTTAATGAATGGGATATTTTTTTTCACCATTAAATACAATTTCATTTATAGTTCAATTATTTTAAATGACTGTCATATCTTTTTTCTCCATTAATTACAATTGCCTAATCATACTTCAATTATTTGTAATGAATCTTTTCTCTTTAGTCTCTCAATTTCATTAGTTCCATTAAACTTAGTTTTTATTTAAACTTTAGCCATCTGGTCCCGTTTAATATCACAACACTCTTAAGAGAAACAAAATTGTGCTTATCTTTTATAATCGTGATTCTTTATCATGAAATCTCCGTATCTATCTAACTCTACATTATAGTTTCCCCTAAAAGCACCAAAAGTTACTCATTTTTTCCTTTACACCTATTCTTTTAAATGGTTATCATCAATTATATATTAAGATTTCAATTACTTAAAATATTGAGAGAGTTTCTATTACAATTGTACTGGTCCCCCAATAATTAGCAAAATGAGAAAAACATTTTCTAAAGAGACTCTAAAAAAGCAACTTAGGATAATTAAGTAAGCAAATATTTAAATATACTACCTGTGAAATATATGAAAAGATGTCTTTATCACTCTTAAATATTATTGGTTTTTCATATGCAATAGTTCTTGACACAGCTTTTTAACAAGCAATTTATGGAATGAGTATAACTAGATCAACCTATATAATTAGCACCATTGATTGAAATCTATTCTTTCTAGCTATGATTTGATGACACTCACTAATTATATATGTGGCTCTCGCTAATCACAGATAAGGTTTTTAGATATGTCATAACTATAGATAACATTTTGGTGACTCATTAATGGAGCCCTGAGCAAGCCTACATCAAAAGGCTGCATTTTGGTTCCAAAACTGCGTTACCAATATGGTTTTTAACCATTTCATCACTGCTGCATTTTTCAAATATGAAATAAGTATGAGTGTCAAAATGCACATGTATCCCACTCAAAATAATAGCTAAATAGGGTTATGCTGCACTCTCACTTATTTTAGGAAAACTTATCCTATATAATAATCATAAAAGTGAAATGTGATGGCAGCTTCCACTCATGCAATAATGTACATGTAAAGGTGCCACTAATAGACTCCAACAAACTCAAACAAGCAAACATTTGTAATCAATACTGCTTCATACGCAGGAAAGGAAAATGATGTTAGAACAAATAAAAATATATCACTACTCCAGAAATAAATTATTATTAGAATGATTTTAGAATCTTGAGTATTCAAACTCTTTAACCAGTTCTGATCAAAGTATAGGGAAAAGTTCCAATTATTTTTAATGAATGAGATATTATTTTTCTCCATTAATTACAATTTCCTTTATAGTTCAATTATTTTAAATAAATGTCATGTCTTCTTTTCCATTAATTACAATTTTGCTTGATCATACTTCAATTATTTGTAATGAATCTTTCCTAACAGGACCCGACTCGGATTCCCTCTAATGAACCCAGTGGGCCTGCCGGGCACCTCACGAGACCCTTCTGAGGTCCAACTAATAAGACTTGAAAAGACGTTGTGAAGCGAACTCATATCTACAAACCACTTTGCTAAGCAATGTATCTGAAAAAAAATTTGTGATTATAGCTAATAACGTTATTTAAAGTAGACATGTCATCATAATTACATAAAATATCCACAAAATATTGTTCAATTTTCCTTTGGAATACGTATAATAACAAAATTAATAATATCATTAAAACACAATGATTACAAAAGAAAAGAATGTTGCGTCGTCAATCGTCTAACCCGTCTAGCTTAATCGCGACGGACCGGTATCCTGATTCTTTGATCTTGCACCTGGGAGGTTTTGTAACATAAAACCAAACATTAGCTGTAAACATCGAGTGAGTGAGAGTGTCTGTGTGTGTGTGTGTGTGTGTGAGGATTTTGTTTATAAAAACACCTTTCGAAAAACGTTTTTCTAAAAACTTGGATTTTTATAAAGACCTTGTTTAAAATTTCTAAAGCTCTTTTCCGCAATGTTTTTTGTTTCTAAAATCTACACTAATGGGGAACCCAAGGAAAGCTCTAACCACATGAAAGAGTAGACCAGCTTCGCTCAGTGTGGGGGGTCACGTGGCAGAATAGCTATCATCGCACACTGTGACAAGCTATAAAGACATCCTGCTACTGCGTGGTGGAACTATCATCGCACATCGCAAGCGAGACAATATCCCACGATATAGTAGGCGACTTAATAGACATGACAGACTTTATCCCCTTGATGTTAGCAGGACTAACCCTCCCAATACTTGCCCTACACAGTGAGGTATACCGGTTGGATCCTGACCGGGTCTGATACTAGAAGGTCTGTTTATCCATAAGCTTGGGTCATTCCACTAGTCTTTAAAAATTTTTTCTTATCTAAATTTCAAATCAATTTCTATTCATAAAATAAGCTAATAATATTGGCAGTTCATATCATACACCACTAAATCTTTGCATGTAAAAATAACCAATCAAGATAATAACTCATTAATAGACTAAGAGTAAATAAAGAAATAAAGAAAGTGTATATATATATATATATATATATATATAAAATTTTGCAACATAAACTAGAAAGGTATTTAAAACAGTTCACACTCACAGCTTGTTGTCCTGTCCGCATGCACCACTGTTCCAGTGGCCTCTTAACTCGCTTGACCACCTATTTTAATCACAAATGAAAACCTTTGCTTAGCAAGTTGAACCATTATCTTCTAATTTCATATAAGCTGTTGGGGACTACAGCACTGTCAGTATAGCTCGAGCTGCGAGCTCGCACCTCAGCTCGCCCCAACTCGCGAGACGATTAGAGATCGATTGGAGAGACAAGATAAGGTCATAGCTAATTTGCAAAGAGGGCAACAAAGGAGAACTCCAGAATTACGTGATGGTGACGATGAGTATGAGGATGACTTTGGGTGTTCCATGGAGATGAATTAGAATTCGAAGATAATGTCTTCAAT
>CM034465.1:6587013-6607098 GCA_019925255.1 Litchi chinensis | reverse complement strand
GCATTTTGTGTTTTCCATTTTAATTTCCATGTTTGGTATCGAGGACCGTGGACATAATGGACACATAATTATTTGCAAATCCCAAATTATATTTGTCAAACATTTTTTACTTTGAAATCACTTAAAAAAAAAAAGGATCCCCATTTACAATTCTATCTAATCCAATGGGGCACAAATCAGTTGAAAGTCATCCGATACAACTCAACTGAAAGAAAACCTAAATATTTTCTTTTTTGAAGTGAAAAGCCCAGAGCTTTGATATTAGTTCACTTTGTTAAAATATTTAATAAATATATAAGAAATAAATATGTTTCACTTACTTTAAGCTCATAATTCCAACATCATTGGATTTCAGAAGCCACAATGTGTTTCAATATTGAATTGATTGTACCATTTAAATAGATAAATAAAGAGCTATTTAAATCATTTTGATTGATTAGCTTCGAAAGAGTTTAATTAGTTAAAAGAAAGTTTGATATAGGTAAAGGTTTTCTTTTTCTTTTCTTTTTTTTTTTTTTTGTTGCATATTATTTATTTATTTATTTTGCTTTTAAAATGAATGTTTCATGTCTATTGGCCCAATGAATAGAAGACACTTCACTGATGAAGGTATTATCACAAGTTATGCATTTTAAATGCTTTGAAATATGTGTTTTTTGTTTGCAACAGCCAATTATTATGTGGGATACTATCCAGTTGAAAGCACGCCAATACAGGTTGAAAGAAAGTCCCGAACCTTTTAGTCCAACAGCTTTGATACGTTAACTTCTCATTAGTCAATTTATTCTTATTAAAATATCTACGTTTACAATTTCATATTATTTTTCACTTACAAGATTTATAAAATTAAAAAATAAAAATAAAAATATCTCCAAATATCTCCTTACTCTTGAAACTAGTTGTGATTGAAAAAGTTCCAATTATATTTAATAAATGTGATATCTTCTTTCCACTAAATAAAATTTTCCTTACCACACTTCAATTATTTTTAATGAATATAATATCCTTTTTTTTCATAAATTCCACTTTTCCTTATTATACTTCAATTATTTATAGTGAATGCGATATCCCTTTTCCATTAATTATAATTTTCCTTATTATACTTAAGTAATGTGATATCTCCTTTTCCATTAATTACAATTTTCCCTATTATACTTCAATTATTTATAATGAATGTTATATCTTCTTTTTCCATTAATTACAATGTTCCAATTATTTTTAATGAACCTTTCCTCTCTAATCTCTTCATTCCATTAGTTCCACTAAACTCATTTTTTATTTAAACTTAGGTCATGTGGTCCCCTTTAATATCATAATCCTCTTAAAGAGAAGCAAAATTGTACTTATCTTCTATGGTTATATCGCTTGATCAAAGACCTCTATATCTGAATTTGATAGTTGTATGTCAACTACTATAATTATTATCCAAAGTTAAATAAAGAGTAACTTTTATTGTAAAATGGATAATTTCCTACGTTGTATGTAATTCCATAATTTACTAAAATATAAACAAATTACATTATTGAATCAAATTAAAAAAAAAAAAACACTTGAATTATTTGACAACTGTTGTCAAATATTCTTGTATAACCTACAATTTATGTATCCATTTGTGATGACCTACAACTTATACATCTGTCCCAATTATTCGATTCCACCTTTTAACCTCATTGAAAAACACCAAAAGTTACCCTTTTTTTCTTTACACCTATTCTTTTAGGTGGTCATCATCAATTATACATTTAAGATCCCAACTATTTTAAAATTGGGAGCATTTCTATTACAATTATACTAATCCCCTGGTAATTAGCAAAAATATAAAAAATAAAATAAAATCAAAAGAGATTACAAAAAAGCAACTTAGGATAATTAAGGAAACAAATATTTTGTGAAAATTGATTACCCATAATTTTTCTAAAATAATTAAATTAATTTAGGATTTAAAATAAAAAGTACAATTGAAAGACGAGAGCTCCCTATCCACCCCCAAAGAATATCTTGTGTGAAGACAAGTCACAAGTGTTTGTCAATTATAGTCCTAAAATAATATACCACTATCAATTGCCAAAATTACAAAGAAAAGCTATCGTGGTATAGTACAATCATAGATACGATGCAATATAATTATATTTAAAATATACACAAATTTAAGGCATGAAAAGAAAAGTGGTTATAGTATTTGATTTTCTCATTGGATTGAAGAAATACATAAATTGATTAAAGACACCAAAATGATTGTGATTGTATTTGATTTCCTCATTGGGCTATATTTGATTCCCTCATTGGATTGGGTTTTAAACTTTGAAGAGTAAATAGTCAACGTTAAAAGCAAATTGTTTTATAATAAATTCCTATTTGTAATGTTAAATTTAAAATATTACACAACAAATTCATATGTATAAGTTAATTAGAAATTTTAGAAAGTTATAACATATATATTTTTTTCAATTTCGGTTCGGTTTTTGAATCAAATTTTTTTTTTTTATCCAAACAAAAAACAAAATTTTTCAATTTTTTACATCAAAAACTGAACTGAATTGGATAATATGAGGGAAAAATCGATATTTTTTGTTCAAATCAATCTAATTTGATTTCGATTATTTTTTCCACCCTTAACGGTGAGTGATGAGTTTTTGAAACATGAAGAACTATAACACTATAAACATATTCACATTAAAAAATGAGAAGATTTGTGGAGATCAAAATAAAATTTTTCCTTTAATTAATTATATTATAATTACATTCATATAATATCAAGTATGTTCAATTTAGAATCAATCAAATATGTTAGTGTTTATGTTAAGATTCATTATTGAAAACTCTAATATGTTAAATTTATTTTATATTTATCTAATTTCGAACATTATTTTTAATATTGTAAATGAAAATGGGTTTTTCACGTAGGATTCTAATCGAATCAAAAATTAATTTTACGTAAACCATATTCAAGTAGAATCACCGACAAGTCAATCTCAATTTCATTTAGCAACCCCCACATGCACGTTTCCCCAACCACTCATATCTCGTGGCTCCCAAGTCCCATCCATGCTTGATTTCCACCTATCATCTCAACTTTCTCACATGGACTGCCAACCCCCAAGATTGTCCCTCATCCAATGGTCATGATCCATACGGTACCTCACACGTGCCATTGCTTGCTGATAGACCAGAGTTGGTATTGCATGGGATGGGCGTAGTGTCATGTGGGTTAGAATTGGCAGAGTCAAATGAGTCAGGTGGGTCAAGTGGTGACTTTGACCACTTGATAGTAAATGCTGGTGAACTTATTAGAGGCACCATAGATGTCGGTGATGAGTTGAAACAGTGGAACAGCCAGGTTGTTGAGTCATTAACCGTAGAACTTGACAATCATTACGGATTATTATTATTATTTTTTAAATATACTGATCAAAGTTGAACCACACTGATTAATATTTGTAACCATAAATCATTATAGCTCGGTTGGTTCTTTTGTTCAAGTTACAAATAATTTATTTACAAAAATTCAACAGTAACCTAAACATTTCAATTTAAAACTGAATGCACTTCAAAGTATGTTTGAATCTGAAAAATTTACAACTCTTCAAACCTGTTTCGCAAAGAGAGCTTGATTGAAAATTTTGAGACCCTTGAAGCTGATACCCTCTAAAGCTTTCGGTTTACACCTTCTGTCTAACCTAACCCACCTTTTGTCTCCCATCCTTCATACCCCATCCCAAATCCTAACATTGGTACATAATTTTAATAAAATTATTGGTACACAATTTTACAAAACAATTATGAAGAGAAGCATAATCATTAGACAATAATTACCCAATCGCATAGCTTATTACATCAAGCTATGGTGCTTAGTGAGTCACTGACAGCTTAATTATAATTGATTAATAGCTAAATTTTATCATCGCTTCAGGAACAGTAGGAAAAGATAACATAAACATAAGTACAAAATAGAACAAAAAGCAACGTGCTAACAGATGTTGAAGCTCTAGAGGAATGTCTCTTATGACTCCAACCCAATTAAAACTTCTGCTTATGAATTTTCACATCTCTTAGCATATTCATAATTCAATAATTCATATTCGGAATTACAACAGATCGGATTGTCCTTTACTTTGAGAACTGAACTTTTGATTGGGCTTACATCATTTTCTCTGCAGTGAGGATATTTTTTTCAAATCTTTAAGCATCTTCAGTGCTTCTATCTTCAGAATTACAGTACCCAAAGTTGAAAACATTGATCTCCCATTTCTTATCATAAGAGAGATTTTTTTTTTCTGATTAATTTAAAATATATACTTATAAAAAAGTATGACCAACACTCCCAGACATTAACTAAAATTTATGAAAACAACAGAAAAGTACTCGATTAATTATAATTTTCCTTATTATATTTAAGTAATGTGATATCTCCTTTTTCATTCCTAACAATTTTCCTTATTATACTTAAATTGTTATAATGAATCTCATATCTTCTATTTCCATTAATTACAATGTTCCAATTATTTTGAATGAACCTTTCCTCTCTAATCTCTTCATTCCATTAGTTCCACTACAATTAGTTTTTATTTAAACTTGGACCATGTGATCCCCTTTAGTAACATAATCATTTTAAAGAGAAACAAAATTTTACTAATCTCCTATGGTCATGTCCCTTGATCACAAGACCTCTATATTTGAATTTGATAGTTATATGTCAGCTACTATAATTATTGTCCAAAGTTAAATAAAGAACAACTATTATTGTAAAATGGATAATTTCCATGCTGTATGTAATTCCATAATTTACTAAAATATAAACAAATTACATTATTAATCAAATTAAAAAAACAGAAACACACGAATTATTTTGCCAGCTGTTGTCTAATATTCTCACATGCCCTATAGCTTATGTATCCATCTACCACGACCACCGACAACTTATACTTTGTCCCAATTATTCAACTCTACCTTTTAGTCTCACCTAAAAGCACCAAAAGTTATCCACTTTTTTTCTTTACACCAAATCTTTTAGGTGGTCATCATCAATAATACATTTAAGATCCCACCTACTTCAAATATTGGGAGAGTTTCTATTACAATTGTACAAGTTATGATAATTAGCAAACAGATAAAAACATTTTCAAAACAAACTAGAAAAAAGCAATTTAGGATAACTAAGGAAACAAATATTCATATATACTACCTATGAGATATATAAAAAGATACCTTTATCATTCAATTAAATGTAAACTCTTAGAAAAATTAACTACTCTTCGATATTATTGGTTTTTACATATACAATATTACTTGACACATTTTTTTAACATGCAATTTATGGAAGGGTTATAATTTTCCCACTAATCACAATTTTCCTTGCTACACTTCAATTATTTGTAACGAATCTTTCCTCTCTAATCTCTCCATTTCATTAGTTCCACTACACTCAATTTTTATTTAGACATGTTCAGATTTAAAACTCACAAGCTGAAAGATTTTGTAATGTGAATTATCTAAATAGCCTTATAAATTGTCTATTTAAAGACTTTCGCCAAAGTAATTGTGTTGCTACTCCTCTTCCTTTTTGAAGCGGCCCTGGCAAGAACTAGAGGACGAGGAGGAGGCAAACCTCTTTGCAACCGATGTCCTCCAGCGAACTCGAAGTGCTACTCGCCATCATAAAGCGAGCAGGCAGCTACCACCGGTGTTCCATGTTTGTTTTTAATTTTTATTGTTAGTAACCAGTGTTTTTTTTTTTTTTTCTGAGATCCAGTGACTAGTGTTTTAGTTTCTAACTTCTTGGGACCGGTGGTGTAAAGCTTTAATATTATAAATAAAGTATGTTGTTTTTTATTTATAATATTTTGATTTTGTTAGGGTAATATGCCCTAAGAGCTTGTAATATGTAAATGTTTAAATTAATTAATAAATAAAATATATTTATTTTGATAAGCATTTATGAAATGTTTGCTTCATACAAATATCATGTAACATCCATGATTACTTATGTATTTTCAAACTAAGTATATAAGTGTTATATACAAGCGGATTTAGTTTGAGAGAAGTAATCTAAAGAGTCCGTAGAAAGCAAACGAAGCTGGGTACTTTGTTTGTGGTAAATCTACAGTTGCGGTCCATTTTGTATTCGGTACAATAGTTTTATCCGAGACTATTCATGTAGTGACATGAAAATGGAGGCATCTTATATAATAAATATTATATAGGACTGGACCACGATAAACATGAGTCTCTAATTAATATCCGTTAAACTTAGAGATTTATATTTATCGACTAGATGATCATATATGGATTGATCTTAATCCTGAGTGTTTTATGGACTCTTATTTGTTGAGTCATATCTTTTGATTTACATAGGTGAGACTGTTATAGATTTACGGTCAATAAGCTTCGTACTTTGGAGATATGATTTAATAAATGGCTGGGAACATTCTATACAATAATGGAATCCACTCCTTCTTGCGAGAAGTAGATGAGTAGTTCCCTTAAAGTGTTGATTCGGGTCTTGAACAATAAGAGCGCTCGACTTTCTGTTTATGAGCAAACGGAAAGATAAATTCATAAGTTGTTATGGATATATTGTTCATTAGAGAATCAATGGTACTTATTGGAATAAGATATAATTAGAGAGGTATAACGGACTTTAATGACCTAACTCTAATTATGAACTATTTGTGAAGGATCAAACCATATGAAATGATTAAATCGATGGACATTGAAAATTCAGATTGTGTAAAACATCTACAATCTTGAGAGTGCAATCTTGGGTTTTTAGTGGAGTAACTCTAAGGTTAATAATAGTGAATTATTTAATTAAAGAGTTTAATTAATAATTCCGATATTATTGGAGCTCAAATTATAGGTCCATTCGGTCCCCTTGTTAGCTCACAACCACATAAAGAAATAAATGAAAGAATATAATTGGATTGTCCAATTATTAATGTCACATGGACATGTTCACGAATTATTTAAATAATTTGATTATTTAAATATATGTAATTATTTAATTAAATGTTAATTATTTATTATCTGTAGAGATTATGAGTTCAATTTTTTAATGGTGTCATTAAATTATTTATGATTTAGAATCATTTAATTTAATGAACAATCTTTTAATTAATGGAAATAGTAATTTAATTTAATTGGAATTAGATTCCATATTAAATTGAATTAAAGAAGTTTTAATAGGAATTAGATTCCATATTAAATTAAAAGTAAAGAGTTCTGACTAATAAGGAATTTGATTCCATATTATATATGAACTATGTTTTCTAATTTAAATAGGAAATTGTATTCCTTGTTAAATTGGAAAACTCTAACTTACCATTATAAAAGGGTGTTTTATGTTGATAACAAAAGGAGGATGAATTTTTTGGCTACTTGAACCAAAAACTTCCATTAATTAAAAACATCAAATTACTCCATCTCACATAATAATCTTTCATAAAAGATTTCGTGATTTGATTCTTCGATATTGTGCCCACACACAGTTTCTTTTGTGAAGAGTCATAGCAAGGAAGATTGAGTGGTGAAGAATTTGCGAATCAAAAGGGATCAATTGAATATTCATGCAAGGTAAGATTCGATCTTATTAATTTAATTATTGAATCGTTATTACTAGCATCGATCGGGTATGTTTTTGTTTGGAAAAATTTTTAAAATCCACGTTTCCGCATTAAATCCAAAAACGATTTTTCCCTTCAATTGGTATCAGAGCCCGGTTTCGTTAGTTTAATAATTGATTCAATAATTAGTGAATTTTCTTTTGATTATGATTCATTGTATGTCATAGAGTAGACACTAATTATTGATGTGCATATTTTATTTTCATGTTTGATGAATTGGGTTTGCATGGATTGATCGTTAATTGTATGGTTCTTTGGCTAATATTAATTCGATTAATTTGTAAGCCGTTTGTGGCAATTTTTTTTTGTTGTAATTCATAGTTTTAGGGTTTTTATATTTTCTGTAATTTAATACGGAATAGATCTGAGTTTGATCTGGAATTTGCTACTGTTGTGTGTGAAAAGTTGCGATTGAATGTGGAACTGCTGCAGTCGAAGACTGGTTTTGAACCAGTTTGCTGTGCAGATTTTTGGGCTGGTTAAAGGCTGTTTGTGTTCTGAACTGCAGCGTTGAAGGACTGTGCATACGCTGCAGTTTGATTGCTACGACCAGGTCTGGTTTGCCTGGATGGCAGGGCAGAAAGTGCTGTTGAAGGCAACAGCAAATGGTTGCTGCAGTTTGGTACGCGATCAGTTTGGCTGTGCAAAAGAGATTGAAAACGGTGCTTTAAGCACTGACAAGGTCTATAAATAAATATATATATATATATTTTGCACAGACCTGGTGCACTTGTTGTTACACTAACACACAAATTACAATTGTTGTAATTGTTTGTGTGTCATACACAAAAGTCAAAAAGAGTGAAATTGACGCAATTGTTCTGCATAAACTGCACAGAGGACAAAGCAATGCATTATGCATGAACAGAGTACATTGTATGTGCACTGTAAACGATAAGTGCATTGTTTATGCACTGTAACTCATGTGTGCGACACATGGCATTATGAATGCCATGCACAGTGCATGATGCACTTATTGGTTTGTGCATTGTGCACAAAACCATGCATGCTTATGCATGCACAGTGCCATGCACTGTAACTGATGCTCTTGTTTGTTTGCACATTATGCACAAAAGCGTGCAAGTTTATGCATGGCGCACATGGCACACTTGATGGATGATCATTGTTTGCATAGCACATGTGTGTTTGATACTATGCAATTGAAAGTGTTTTTGTTGCACAGTACCTGCTTAATGAGTTGCATGCTTAAGTGTCCAATACTTGACAATCACATGATTATTATTATTATTATTTTTTTTGGATTCAAAAGTCAAGAATTGGGCTTCAAACCCAATCCATTTGATGGATGTTCTTGATTGTTAAATTAGATTTAATTTTGAGCCTAAGAAAACCCATGAAGACCTTGAAGATTATGAAGACTACAAATGAAAGTCAAGGAATGCCTTGGTTAATTTTTGTAACCTTAAATTTAGTTTTTATGTTTTTTTTTTAAAGCCAAAGAACTCGGTCAATCATATGTTGTTTAGTTAAATTATTTATCATACGATGAATGAATAATTTATTGATAACATAGTCATGCATTAAAATATGTCATATAGAATAGAGAGTGTCTACTCGTTGCATTATAACATGACATGCATACATGTATTATTATTTATTTTTTCTATTAAATAGTTTATTAGTTAAAATAGAGATAATAATACATAGAATACCAATTTTATAATTTGTTAGGATTTTAGCTTAAAGTCCTAGGTTCACAAATTGACAATATATGATTAGTTTTAATATGATTAAAATATATTTATATTTTGAATAATTGGTATTCATAATGTGATTACATTTTAAGAGTTAAAATTGGGTAATTCACATTATTACTAATCTAATTTAATTAAAAAGTTTAATTTATTTAGATTGGTAAACAAATTGGAGATATAATTTTAATGTGATTAAAATGACATATTTCACATAATTGGCTCATAATGTGGATTAATTTTTAAAAGTTAAAATTGAATAATTCACATTATTACTAATCTAGTTTATTTAAAAAGTTTAATATATTTAGATTAGTAAAGCCTTTTAGAAGTATTTTTTTTATATGATTAAAAATAAATAAATAATATACTTCATAAATGGCTTATATTGTGGATTAGATTTTAAGAGTTAAAATTGGGTAATTTCACATTAAATCTAATCTTCATAATTAAAGAGTTTAGATTATCTAGATTAGATCTTTTATAATAAATTAGATTTTTAAGAGTTAAACATTTGGTAATTTATTAGATGTTAATAGGATGATGATTCTAGTAACATACAAATTCCTAGTAACTTAGATTATCTTCTTAGCCGTTAATAATCTAAGATGATGCCTAGGAATATTAAATAGAAAACCCTAATCCTAAAATAGTGAGTGGGAGAGGGATATATGACAATATATCCTGTGGTCTCCATTATTAGTTCAACACCGTGAAACTTAAAGGCGCCTCGAGACGGCTTTGTTATCGTCCCCCTACGGGTGGTGTCCATTTAAGTTGATCAAGGTTGACTTCCTAATGGATAGGATTCCTAGATGTATCTTGGGATTGACCTACCCTACGGCGGCAATTCTCGAGTTAAGTCAATGGAATCTTAAATGATGGGTTACACTCATAAATGAAATAATTAATTGTTAATTATTTTCTTGACCGAAAAAAGTTAGTTAAATAATATATGAATAAGAGTTATTTTGTTATATTATTTAATTGAGAATGTCTCAGTCTAACATAAAAATATTTGACCTACCCTACGGCGACACTTATTTGTGGAATGTTAGATTATCGTGGCATAGTAATTATTTTTTTAGGGTATTTTCTAATTCATTATTCGTGTATCATACATCACGTTTAATTTTATGCCAAACTAATGATATTGTATGAATGCAATTGAATAAAATATTTTATTCAGCAATGTTGTCTCCATTTATGTTTATGCTTGCCAATGATAAATTAAACGGGGATAACTATGTTAAATAACATGAATGCCTTTTTGGTCTAAATAGACCTAAATTTGTCCTGATGGAAGAGTGTCTTTCTGAGCCTGGCCAAGTAAGCATGATATTGGAGACTTTTCCGAAGAGCCTCATACAGTTCAAAGCAACTTTGTTATGAACAAATTCATCATGCATGATGGCACCTAGGATGTCGTGTCAGCTAGAGCAGTGGGAGAAGTGTGACTTCCATTTTCCAATAGTTGTTTTATTGTTTTGAACAATGTTTTAATGGAAATATGATTTCTGTCTCTATCCTCATGGAACAATTATATTTAATTCCTTTTAATAATAAATCAGTTATTATTTCTAGAAATTATTTGAATAGTTGTTCATGAATATTAGAAAACAACTTATACGAGTTAAGATCGTTAACTCATAGCTGCTCAAAGCTTAAATGTTTAAGGTTGAAGAACTTAAAACAAAACGACAAAAGATTTCTCCCAATGATGATACCTATTTTTGGCATCTAAGCTTTGGATATTGTAACCTTGACATAATAGACAGACTTGTTAAAGAGCAAGTTTTTAAGTGAGTTAAAGATTGGCTCTTTACCTATTTGTTAGTCACGTCTAGCAAGAGAAATATTCAAAAGACCTTTTATGGAAAAGAGCTTAGAGCAAAGGAACCTCTAGAGCTTATACATTCGGACGTTTATGGTCATATGAATGTTAAAACTAGAGGCGATTATGAATATTTTGTCACCTTAGTTGACGATTATTCTTAATATAGGTTTATTTACCTAATGCAATGAAAGTTTGAAACTTTTGAAGAGTTCAAATAGTCTCAAGCTGAAGTTGAAACCAATTAGGTAAAACATTGAAAACTCTACGATTGGATCATGGAGGTGAGCACCTCAAAACGTAGTTTGGGGATTACTTGATTAAGAATAAGATTCTATATCAACTCATAGCTCATAAAACACCTCAACAAAATGGTATTATAGAGAGGAGAAATAGAACCTCATAGGACATGATAAGATCTACAATTAGTTTCTCATTATTATCTAGTTTCTTCTAGAGAAATACACTGCAAACTACGGTGTATATCTTGAATGTAGAAGCTTCCAAGTCTGTTCCTAAGATATCTTTATAGTTGTGAAATGGTCACAAAACTAGTTTGTGACATTTTCACATATGGATTGTCCAACTCATGTATTGAAGAGCAAGACTAGGAAGATCTGGAACCACATTCATAGGTATGCCTATTTGTAGGTTACATCAGAGAAACTAAAGGCAAATTCTTTTATAATCCTTAAGAAAACAAAGTATTTGTATTGACAAATGCTACATTTCTTAAAGATAATTATATAAAAGATTACAAAACTCGTTGTTATACTCGAGGAGTTATTATCTGGTTCAACCAGTGCTCAATCAACAATAGTTGTTGATAACAACATAGTTAAGACCACTCTGAGTGTCAGACAGATTCTCGTCAGAGTTATCTACCACCTCGTCATAATGGGAGGGTTGTGAGACAACCTATTTACTACATAGTTTTGGAGAGGTACATGTTGTCATCTCTAATGACAGAGTAGATAATTCATTGACATATAGAGATGCAATGGATAACTCTGATAAGGAGAAAATGCTTAAAGTCTTGAATCTTGAGATGGAGTCTATGTACTCCAACTCTATCTGGAAATTTGTGGATCCATCAAATTGGGTAAAACCCATAGGTTGTAAATGGATAAGAAGGTAGAGATCTTCAAAACTAGGCTAGTGGCAAAGGGTTAGACCTATGAGAAGAGAGTTGACTATGAAGAGATTCTCTCATCAATAGCCATGTTTAAGTCCATTCACATTCTTCTATCCAAAGCTGCATATCTCAATTATGCGATATGGCAGATGGATGTCAAGATTGCAATTTTGAATGACAATCTTGATTAATGCATCTATATGGTGTAACCAGAGGGATTCGTGTCCTAAGGTTAAGAGCAAAAGGTTTGCAAATTGAAAAAGGTCCATTTATGGATTTAAGTAAGTATCTTAATCTTGGGACATAAGATTTGATACTTTGATCAAATCTAATGGTTTTAAGCAAAATGTCGATGAACCTTGTGTATACAAGCATAGCATCGATAAGAAAGTGGTTTTCCTCGTAATGTCCTACCCATTGGGAATGATATAAGAGCATTATTTGAGGTATAGAACTGACTTGCTAATTAATTTCAAATGAAAGATTTGAGAAAGTATTTATGTTCTTAGAATTCAAATTAAATGAGAACGTAAGAACAAATTGTTAGCACTGTCTCAAGCATCATACATTGATAAGATCATTATATGGTTTGCAATGTAAGAATTCCAAGAAAAGTAATTTACTTTTCTTGTCATGGAGTTCATTTGTCTAAGGAATAGTGTCCTAAGACACCTCAAGAAATTGAGGATATGAGACGAATTCCCTATACCTCTACAATAGGCAGTCTTATATATGCTATGATATGCATGAGATTGGATATATGATATTCAGTGGGAGTAGTTAGTCGTTATCAATCCACCTCAGGATCTGATCACTGGATGACTGTAAAATATATTCTAAAGTATCTTTGGAGAACGAGAAACTATATGCTTGTGTATTTTGAAGAGGATTTGATCCCATTAGGATACACAGTTCTGATTTTTAGTTGGACAATGATTCTAATAAATCCATGTCCAGGTCAGTATTTACCTTTAGTGGTGGAGCCATTATATGGAGGAGTGTTAAGTAATCTTGCATTGTTGACTTCACCATAGAAGCTGAATATGTAGCAGCTTGTGAAGCAGCTAAGAAAGCGATTTGGCTCCATAAATTCTTGATTGATCTGGAAGTTGTTCTAGATATGGATAAACCACTCACCATTTATTGTGATAATAGTGATATAGTGGTCAATTCTAAAGAATCAAGAAACCACAAATAAGGGAAGCATATAGAGAAGAAATACTATCTCAATAAGGAGATTGTACATAAAGAGATGTGTCATTAAGATGATAACTTCACTAGACAACCATGCTGATAAATTTACAAAGACCTTAACGGCTAAAGTGTTTGAAGGTCATCTAGAGGGTCTAGGATTACGAGACATGTCTCATCTGCTCTAAGGGCAAGTGGGAGATTGTTAGGGTAATATGCCCTAAGAGCTTGTAATTTGTAAATGTTTAAATTAATTAATAAATAAAATATATTTATTTTGATAAGCATTTATGAAATGTTTGCTTCATACAAATATCATGTAACATCCATGATTACTTATGTATTTTCAAACTAAGTATATAAGTGTTATATACAAACGGATTTAGTTTGAGAGAAATAATCTAAAGAGTCCGTAGAAAGCAAACGAAGCTGGGTACTTTGTTTGTGGTAAATCTACAGTTGCGGTCCATTTTGTATTCGGTACAATAGTTTTATCCGAGACTATTCATGTAGTGACATGAAAATGGAGGCATCTTATATAATAAATATTATATAGGACTGGACCACGATAAACATGAGTCTCTAATTAATATCCGTTAAACTTAGAGATTTATATTTATCGACTAGATGATCATATATGGATTGATCTTAATCCTGAGTGTT
This sequence comes from Litchi chinensis, assembly GCA_019925255.1. Lineage (NCBI taxonomy): Eukaryota > Viridiplantae > Streptophyta > Magnoliopsida > Sapindales > Sapindaceae > Litchi > Litchi chinensis. The sequence continues at coordinate 6,592,944 of CM034465.1, read as the reverse complement.
TTATGGACTCTTATTTGTTGAGTCATATATTTTGATTTACATGGGTGAGACTGTTATAGATTTACGGTCAATAAGCTTCATACTTTGGAGATATGATTTAATAAATGGCTAGGAACATTCTATACAATAATGGAATCCACTCCTTCTTGCGAGAAGTAGATGAGTAGTTCTCTTAAAGTGTTGATTCGGGTCTTGAACAATAAGAGCGCTCGACTTTCTGTTTATGAGCAAACGGAAAGATAAATTCATAAGTTGTTATGGATATATTGTTCATTAGAGAATCAATGATACTTATTGGAATAAGATATAATTAGAGAGGTATAACGGACTTTAATGACCTAGCTCTAATTATGAACTATTTGTGGAGGATCAAACCATATGAAATGATTAAATCGATGGACACTGAAAATTCAGATTGTGTAAAACATCTACAATCTTGAGAGTGCAATCTTGGGTTTTTAGTGGAGTAACTCTAAGGTTAATAATAGTGAATTATTTAATTAAAGAGTTTAATTAATAATTTCGATATTATTGGAGCTCAAATTGTAGGTCCATTCGGTCCCCTTGCTAGCTCACAACCACATAAAGAAATAAATGAAAGAATATAATTGGATTGTCCAATTATTAATGTCACATGGACATGTTCACGAATTATTTAAATAATTTGATTATTTAAATATATGTAATTATTTAATTAAATGTTAATTATTTATTATCTGTAGAGATTATGAGTTCAATTTTTTAATGGTGTCATTAAATTATTTATGATTTAGAATCATTTAATTTAATGAACAATCTTTTAATTAATGGAAATAGTAATTTAATTTAATTGGAATTAGATTCCATATTAAATTGAATTAAAGAAGTTTTAATAGGAATTAGATTCCATATTAAATTAAAAGTAAAGAGTTCTTGACTAATAAGGAATTTGATTCCATATTAGATATGAACTATGTTTTCTAATTTAAATAGGAAATTATATTCCTTGTTAAATTGGAAAACTCTAACTTACCATTATAAAAGGGTGTTTTATGTTGATAACAAAAGGATGATGAATTTTTTGGCTACTTGAACCAAAAACTTCCATTAATTAAAAACACCAAATTACTCCATCTCACATAATAATCTTTCATAAAAGATTTCGTGATTTGATTCTTCGATATTGTGCCCACACACAGTTTCTTTTGTGAAGAGTCATAGCAAGGAAGATTGAGTGGTGAAGAATTTGCGAATCAAAAGGGATCAATTCAATATTCATGCAAGGTAAGATTCGATCTTATTAATTTAATTATTGAATCGTTATTACTAGCATCGATCGGGTATGTTTTTGTTTGGAAAAATTTTTAAAATCCACGTTTCCGCATTAAATCCAAAATTGATTTTTCTCTTCAGATTTGTGTTCGTTATTATAATTGTTATTCTACTATGAATCTACAACAAAGCACCGATAAAAATAAAAGATTCAATTCAGATCTCATCAGACTGGTCTTCGATCAAGAATCAACCAACAAAGCTACACACTTGAATCTAAAAAAAAAATCATAATGCAAAAAAAAAAAAAAAACCATCAAATCTGTAGTAAACAGAGCACACAAAGACAGACAATAAAAAAGAAAACACCTTAAGTTGACGTCATTTTGAAGACAAGGAGTAATCGGAGAAGCCAAATAGTGGTGGCACCTGATTTGAGTGGGATGTGGGAGAAGGACGAAGATGGTGGGTGGTGGTGGAGGAAGAAGAAGACGGAAGTTCCCAAAATAAAAAATAAAAATAACACAAGCATCATAGATAACACCAACATATCTAACAAAAATGCAACAAAACAATAAAAATATAAAAACATGTTCTTCACAACTGAAAAAATGTTCTTAAATCTTGACAATTCCACGGAAAAAAGAAAATGTTATCGAGAAAAAAAAAAAAAAAAAAAAAAAAAAGGAGTTGCGATTTGGTCAATCGGTGAAGGAGGAGAAGATAATCGGCAGAAGAAGGAAAAGACAACAGAAAGAAAATGAAGACGCATAAAAAGACCGACCAAGAAAATGAACAAAATGTGAGCTTGAATCTAAAAGAAGAAAAATAAAAGTGACCAGTCAACCAAAATTACCCATCTGACTGTTAGGATTATTCAAAATTCCAATAACCTAAAGGATACAAACGTAATTTTATTATATTAAAATTTTATATTCAAATTGACATGTTGGTGAAGTATTAATGGGTTAAGTGAAGTGAGTCAGAGTTTCTCTTGCAAAAAATCAATGTCTTTATTTATTTATTTTTCTTTAAAAAAAACTTGATATTAGTGTCTAAAATATCAAAAATTATCATATTTTTACAGATTTAAACCGTGAGCTGCCAGTCCAACCAAACAAAAAAATAAAAATAAAAAAGATTAAATGACCCCTTATCATTTAAAATAATTGTTTAACCTCTAATAAAACAAACAATTATGATATTTTCATTTCTTATTTTTTAAGAAAAACATTTTATCCTTATTTATACTCTAAGATATATAAACATTAACTAAGACATTTCATGTACTAAATTAATTAAGATTTTATTATTTCCTACTTCTTCTACTTAACCATATGAGTGTGAAAATTGATTACCCATAATTTTTCTTGAATAATTAAATTAATTTGGGATTTAAAATAAAAAGTGATTTAAAGATGAGAGCTCTCTGTCCAGTAGTGCTAAGCATTGAAAGGTCCACCCCCAATGACCAAAATGATTGTGATTGTATTTGATTTCCTCATTGGACTATATTTGATTCCCTCATTGGATTGGGTTTTGAACTTTGAAGAGTAAATAGTCAACATTAAAATCAAAATGTTTTATAATAAATTCCTATCGGTAATGTTAAATTTAAAATATTACACAACAAATCCATATGTATGAGTTCGTTAGAAGTTCTAGAAAGTTAAAACATATATATATGTTTATATATTTTTTTTTTCAAATTTCGATTTGAATTAGTTTTTTCTATCCAAACAAAAAACGAAAATGAAAATTTTTGATTTTTTACATCAAAAACCGAACTGAATTAAATATAAAGGAAAAACTAATATTTTCTATGCCAATCAATTCAATTTGGTTTCGGTTATTTTTGAAACGTAAGAGACTATGAATACTATAAACGGATTTACATTAAAAAACAAGAAGACTTGTGGAGATCAAAATGAAAATTTTCCTTTAATTATATTGCAATTATATTTATATAATATCAAGTAAGTATATTCAATTTTAAATCAAATCAAATATGTTAGTGTTTATATTAAGATTCATTATTGGAAACTCTAATATGTTAAATTTATTTTATATTTATCTAATTTCGAACATGATTTTTAATATTGTAAATGAAAATCGGTTTTCTATGTAGAATTCTAATCAAATCAAAAATTAATTTTATATAAATCATATTTCAAGTACAATCACTAGACAAATCAATTTCAATTTCATTTAGCAACCCCAACTTGCACGTTTCCCTAACCACTCGAATCCTATGACTCCCACCCATGCCTAATTTTCACTTGTCATCTCAACTTTCTCACATGGACTAGCAACTTCAAAGATTGTCCCTCATCCAACGGTCATGATCCACACGGTACCTCGCACGCGCGTGTATGTACCTTACCCGAGTGATTGCTTGCTGACGGGACCAAAGTTTGCATTGCATGGAGATGGGCGTGGTGTCACGTGGGTTAGAACTGATAGGGTCAGATCAGTCATGCGGGTCAGGGTCAGATGGTGACATTGTTTGACCACTTAAAAGTAAATGCTGGTGGAGGTTGTGAGAGGCGAGATACATGCTGTTGGTGAGTTGAAACGGTGCAATGGACTGGTTGTTGAGTCATTAATAGCAAAACTTGACAATCATTACTGATATTTTTTTTTTTTTTTTTATAAAATATACTTATTAATGTCGAACCATACTAATCAACATTTGTAACCATAAATTGTTATAGCTTGATTGGTTCTTTTGTTCAAGTTATAAATAATTTATTTACAAAAATTAAATGATAATCTAGATATTTCAATTTACAACTAGCTCAAATTAAGTTTCTCTTTTGTTATAATTTTTCTTTATGATTGATAATTCACTAAATAAAGTTTATTTAAGAAATTAAGTAGATTATGTACCATTTTAAAGTGTCAATCATATTTAAATAAGGATTTTTATTGCAACGTGAATAATATCAAATATTTTGTAAGGATCAAAGTAAGGATTTATGATCTTACAAAAATATATAGATTAGAAATATCATGTATGTGATGACCATTAGAATGGGTAACTTTAGTTATTTTGATAGTATAAAATAAACAAATAAATCAGTCAATGAAGCATATATGATTGGGCATGTGGTATACATGTGTGTTTATAACTTATAAAATTTTAAATTATATATCATATAATTATATTTATTTTATATTGAAAAAATAGTTGAAAAATGAGTGTAAAGTATATCTTGGGCCTGTGTGGTCCAATTAGAGTTGGGCTGTGCGGAGCCCACTGCCCTGAGCAGAGCCCATGCTGTGGTCCATCTGTTTTTGTTGCTTGTACAAATGAACAATGAGAGCTGAAGAGATGTTTGTCCAACCAATAGCACGAGCGAAGGTAGAGGTGAAGAGAGTCATAGGGCTATTTCAAAGCAAAAACATTTTTCTCAACTGATTAATTACAGGTGTATAAATACATAAAAGATGCTGACTCATGGATTTGCTGGTTTATTTTTTTTTAGTAGATTTTTATTTTTTTATGTAGTATATATATAGAGAGAGATTATGTCAACATTCAAATTAAAAATATTATTATATTGTTTATCATCTTAAATTTTAACAATAAAAAAAACTGATATAATATTCACATCTCTTAAAATGGAAAATAAAAGAGGAAGTTTATTCTAAAAAAGGCAATTATCATTAATGTTCCCTTTTGGTTTCAACCTTATCCAACTAAGTCCTAAAATGAATAAACTTATAATTATATGATGATGTGCTACTTATAGGATAGAGATTTATGTGTTATTAAAAAAAGTAAAAAAAAAAAAATATGTTCCTGCTAGATTTAATGATTTTATTATAGAAATGAAATTTTTATTTTTTTCTTTTGCTATGTTTCATGATACGATGACCTAAATAAGCAAAGATTTTAATATAATTTTTCATTATGATTTAGTAAATTGTATTAGCTAATTTAATTAGTTAGAGGTTTATATGTTATTAAAAAAATGTTCAGCTAGATTTTATAGTTTCATTAGGAAAATTAATTCTTTAATTTTTTTTATTTTGCTATGTTTAGTAATATGATGATATGTCACTGAGTAAGCAGAGATTATAATCATTACAATTTAGTAAATTATATTACTTAATTTAGTTAGATAATGCACCAAATAAAGCTTATTTAGAAAATTAAGTAGATTATCTATCTTTTTTAAATGTCGCTCTTATGTATTTCTTATTTAATTACATGTATTAATTAAATAATGAATTAATTGCAACTTAAATAATGTCAAAGATTTTATTAGGATCAAAGCAAGGAGTTATGATCTTACCAAAATATATAGATTAGAGATATTATATATGTGATGACTATTAGAATGAGCAACTTTATTTGCTTCAATAGTGTAAAATAAAGAAATAAATTGATGAATGAATCATATATAATTAGGCATGTGTTGTACATGTGTGTTTATAAGTAATAAATAAAATCAACTTTAAATTAAATGGCATATAATTTTTTTTGAAACAAATAGCATATAATTATAGTTGGTTTGTATTAATATTTTGTAAGAATAGTTGAAAAATTAGTATAAAGCATATTTTTGGTTTGTGTGGTCCAATTAGAGTTGGGTCGTGGTGAGCCCGCTGCCCTGAAAACAATGTTGTGGGCCACACAGCCCATAGCTTACTTGGATGGCAGGAAAATGGGTT
>CM034465.1:6530513-6586513 GCA_019925255.1 Litchi chinensis | reverse complement strand
GTTATTGTTTGGGTTTTTTGTACAACCCAATTAGCTCACTAGTCAAGAGATATGGGACTATTCATTTCTTTGGAAAGAAAACATTGGAAGAACATTAAAATTAATGCATGATTTCAATTAAGTAGTTATACTTTAAATTATAATAAAAAAGAACTTCACATAATACTTGGATTGAATTAGGTGTGAATTATAGTAGATATTAATTTTAGAGAAAACTTTATTTTAATCTCTGAAGTTTTTAAAAAAAAATAAAAAATTTAAAGTACTTTTAAAAACAGTTCTTTTTATCTCTAATATTTTGGAAATTCCTCAAAAAAGTTCAAACTGTTGGTCAATTGACGATCAATATAGACAGAATACGTAAAAAGGTATTTTCACTCTTGATTTTTGTTAGTGACACTTAAATTATTGAATTACCCCCACAAAACGAGTAGATGGAAGGCAAAGATTTTTTTTTTTTTTTTAATTTTTTTTTAAATTTAAAATTATTTCATATAAATTAAAATTAAAAATAAATTAAAATTGTATCTCAATCGTCCATTTGAGATGAATGGTGGAGATGAAAATTATATAAACAAAAATCGAAAAAATAAACAATGACGGAGATGAAAATTATATAAACAAAAACCAAAAATAAACAATAAAAACGGAGAAAAAAAAATGAAGAACTTGAAGAAGAATGAAACCAGATTGCCTAACATAATCATCATCTAACCAAACCATACCCACTTCTTTGAAACACTCATCAACAAACCAGACCCAATTCTATCTATCTCTTCTTTCTCTCACTCTCTTTCTCCTTCGTCAATGATTCTTTGTCATTACATCCTTCGCTATTGTCACCACTTCCTTTGCTGCCACCGTTGTCAGTTTTACTCTCCTAGTCTCTAGAAAGCTTACGGTCATCATTGTCATCACTTGTCATCACATTCTTTGTCGCCGCTACTATTGGAGATTGAATGATCTACTCCATCTCCAACTAAGATGAAGCAATTTTTTTTTTCTTTCTATATTTTTGTGGTTGTGTGGTTTTGATTTTTTAACAAGAAAGGTTATAAGGGTTGATGTAGGGAAGACAGAGAGACAAAAGACAATGGTGGTAAAGGTATTTTAGGGAGAGGGTATGCGTTTGATACTGGGTATGAGTTCAAGAGGTGGAATTGGGGAGGAAGGGTGGTGGAGATGGACCTTTGATTGTAGATATCATTGATAGAAGAAGATGATGGGTTCATGATGAGGAACATGATGATTCGGGGTTCAAACCCAGAGCGACTGAGTTGGTGATGGAGATTAAATCAAGAGAGGTTGAACTAGCGATGGAGGTTGAGTCGAGATAGAGGTGGAATAAAAAATGGAGGTTAGCTCCAGAGAGGTTGAACCAACAACAAAGGTCGATTTTTCTTTTTTTTAAAAAAAAAATTGAAATTTTTGGTTTTTTCTTTTTCTATGAGTTTGGATTGTGTTACTTTGTTGGTTTTAATGATGTCGATGAAGATGTGTTGATATACTTGATGAGATTGATTTATATGTGTTGATGAAACTATGTTGATTTTCTTGTTCTTGATGATTTGCTGGTTTTGAAGATTTGAGTTGATGATGTGTTGAAGGTCTAGTTCTTGATGATTTGCTGGTTTTGATCTTCAATTTTTTTTTTTTTTAATCTTCTCTATAAAAGACTATTTTGGTCATTTAAACTAAAATAGTTTGTCATTTTTTTTTTTTTTTTAAGCCAGTTTGTGAACAATTAATTTTAGTCTCACATGAAAAGATCATCATACTCTCCTTACCCATACTATCATTATCATTGACAATTAATTAACTGATAGTTTGGACTTTTTGATGAGTTATGAAAATATTAGGGATAAAAAAAACTGTTTTCAAAAATACTTTAAAAAATTGATACTTTTTGAAACCCCCAAAGACTAAAATAAAGTTCTCTTAATTTTAATATTGGATTGAATTAAATGTATTAAATGTGAATTGTAGTAAATATTAATTTTAATATTAGATTGAATTAAGTGTGAATTATAAAAAATATTAATTTATTATTATTGTTACATAAAGCAAAAATGACGGATTCATAAATTTATTTTAAAGGAATAATAATTACATTGAGCATCCAAATTGCAAAGTTAAAGCCCCCATCCACATTGGTCAATGAAGCACACATGATTGGGCATGTGCTATATATGTGTGTTTACAAATGACAAAAGAAAAAGTGATGAGAGAAATAATTGTATATATAACTTTAACAAATAATTATAGTTATTTTATATTTTGAAAAAAAAAGTTGAAAAATTAGTGTGAAACATCATTTTGGCCTGTGTTGTCATTGGAGTTGGGCCGGCATCAGCCCACTGCCTTGACAATGATCTACGGGCCACACAGCCCATAGCTCACTCGGATGGCAATAAAATGGGTCAACTTGGTTGAGCGAGCCCATGTTATATATGCATGCATGACTCAAAATCATTATTAGCCTTGTGCTTTTTACACTCAATAGAAGATGACATGCATATTTAACAACTTTGCAAGATGTGCAAGAAAAATAAATTAGAGATAGTTTTTTAAGATTTTATCAAGACTTATACGTACAAGAATTAGTTGTGAATAATGTAGGGTATATAAATGAATCAATGACATTACAACACAATTGGATAGTATTTCTTAATTTTGATTAACCAATTATTCGTTTATTAATTTGAATTGATCGAAAAAAACGTTGTGCTTAATATGAATGAGAGTTTTAATTGACATTCAAATGAAATGAACTTGTCATATTTAAGCTTTAGCTAGAAAATTTTCCCAATCTAATTTGTCAAAATAATTGTGAAACAATTTAAAAACACTTGTATCATTTTGTATGAGATGTAATTATAAATACTTGTGAATTTAAAAAAAAAAAAATCCTAACATGAAGAAACAATTTATATTGATACTATAGATGTTGTACTATAGTATAATTTATGTAATTGTAGTTTGGTTGCATATTATTTTGCTCACCTTTCCATGCTAATATCTTATGATTGCAAAAATTAGACACCATGAATTTGGGTTCTTGTCTAATGTAGCCTCTATTTTTAATTACTTGTCTCCAAATTTGTCCCTTGGGGTGGCTTTGGTGATGATTAGTTTAGTGATGGGTTGATACACAGTTGGCCATAGGAGGAGTGGAATGACTAAGCTGCTTGGAGCAATGCCTGCATGTTTAATGTGGACACCTTATCATTAGAATGGTGAGACATGAATAAAGTTTTCACTAAACCCATTTCTTTGATTAATGTGGACATGTTTAATGTTTAGCGATAAGAACTCAAATAATATTGAATAAGGCTTGCTTTAAATACACTTCTTTGATTTGCTAAATACACCTTTATCTTAAAGGGGTGCATTTAAACTATGCTGCATGATTCTTCAAATTCTTTGAGAAAGTTTTCGCTAACTGACTAAAATAAAGTGCTTGATGTTCTTAGTTTACCATGTTACTATAATTATTGTATAGGTGAAGATGTCATTTTGTTGTCTACTTCAATATAGAGGTCTTTAATGATAGAATTTTATATTAAAGTACGTGAATAGAAGAGTGTTTCTTTAATGGAAGTTTCATCATTGATTTCAATTGTTTTAGGGTTAATCTACAATAAAATTTATTACTAGTATTATTATTTTGTTGAAAACTAATAAACAAGTGTTGAGGTAATTTGTTTATTTTTTAAAGACAAAGACGTCTAGAGGTTGATTTTTTTTTTTTTTATCTTTTTATTTTTTAAGAATAAATACTTTTACAGTTATATTTTTTAACTTTCAGCTGCTATATATTTATGTTGTTAATTATAAAAATAACTCTAGTTATATATATTTTTAAGAGTTCATTGACTAAAAAAGAATATCTTTTCAAATTTTTGTAATCAATAAGTGTAATATCTGTTTCCTTGGTTACTGAACGTTGCTTTCCTAATGTTTTTTTTTTTCTTTTTGCAAGTGTGGAGACTAGTGCAATTGTAATAAATTAATGCACTCAATACTCTCTCTCTCTTTTTTAACTTTTTAAATAAAAAAAATATTCTTTCATTTAGTTATGAAATGATTGATCCATGGCCTAAAGTACATGCATAGTAGAAGAAAAACTTTATTATTATTTTTTATCTTCATATTTAAACTCCATTACATACTTACAATGACAAAATTACAGACTCAAAATTGACAAATGAGTTGAATTAATCCATAAGTTATTGAAGAACAATGCAACACAACGATGAAAATGAATTATATAAACTGCAATTATGCCAGTTATATTAAAAATAAAAAATAATATATATATTTATATTATTTCTGTTATAATAAACATAAATCAAACTCCAACTCTTCAAACTCAAGATCTATGACCTAATGAAAAATAATCCACACTATAAACCATCTATAATCAAATTTTAATTAACAATTAAAAGACAAAAAATAGATATTCAAATGTTCTAGTTCAAAACAGTGAAAAGCAAAATAGAATGGTGACAAATGATTTCACATCAATTCAAGTCTAATAATTGTTAAAATTTTTCTTTCCCGTATATGAAGCGGTGTTGATTATAAATGGTTGCTTGTCTGAATGAGTGAAGGTTGCCATCAATCTTTACTATAACTTTGATGCAATCAAAAACAGAAAAAGAGACATTAATTCATGAGTGAACACTGTCATTACTCTTTACTATAGTTTTGATGCATTCAAAAAAAGATAAAGAGAGACATTATTTTATAGGTGAAAGTTGTCATGACTCTTTACCCTTTATATATATATATATATATATATATATATACATAAAGAGTGGCTTAGACTACTTTAGGGTGAGAAAATTGACAAAAGGGGTAGGCATTTTTAACCTGAACCAGGAGTTGTTCTCAGGTGACCGGAGTAAACCCGACCTAACTTGAGACTTCAATATAAAATTCTTTAATGGAAGAATTTTATATTTAAGTAAATGGATAGAAGAGTGTTTCTTACTATAACATTAGTTTATTATTAAAATTATTATTATTTTGTGGAAAACTGAATAAATAAGTGTTAGAGTTAATTTGTTTACTTTTGAAAAGCAAGGACATCCAGAAGTTGATCCTTCTTTTACATTTTTATTTTTTTAAGAATAGATACTTTGACATTTATATTTTTTTAAATGTCGGTTGTTATATATATATTTATATTGTTAATTATAAAAAAAAATTGAATAACTTTTAAAATAAAAATATTTAATTATAATTATTATATCTAAATTATTATCTTATAACTAATAATGTCAAATGGAATATGGTACTAAAATTTACAATATTTTTAAAATACTTTAAAAAAAGTAAAAAAAAAAAAATTGTCATGCACTTATTAGTCTGATGACCATAAATACGTGTCTAAAATAGTTGACCTAAAAACATATTAATTACTGCAAGAGTTTTCTTTAATTGCTTCAATGATTTAAAATCAATAAATCAATAAATAAATAAATATATATAATTTGTTAGTTATATTTTATCTAGAAAATTGAGGGTGTTGTGGTGGCCCCATCAACACCCCTTAGCATTACCACTGAAATACGGTGAAACCTTATTTCAACCTTTCAAACCCCACTCAACATTCATTTAATCATACCAAATGGTCGGGGAAGAATCATCGAATTATATATCCTCCAAAGTGTCAAACCGCTCTCCACTCAACTGTCATTTCTAACCCATTTCAAACAAACCAAATTGTGAGGTAGCATCATCAAATTGTCCATCCAATGTAAACCACATCCCACTTTATTATCAAACAATATTCAATGATGGTTAGGATTAAATTATTAATAAATTATACTATCATATAAATATTTATAGATTTTTTTTGACAAAAAATATCTTTAAATATTTGTATTACGTAGAAAATTACTTTTATTTTCCAAGCTATTAAATCGAAGTCAAATTAATATAAAAATCGGTATAGTGGAGTTGTGCGTAGCATGACCCTAGTAAAAAAATAAACTTGTTGAGTTTCCAAAATAAACTGAAAATTTCACTTAAAAGTAATTTTAATTTCTTCCAATTCCATTGTTATTATTTAAATATGATAAGAAATATCTAGACTTCCAATCTCAGAATAGGCATGGGCACCTTCACTTGTTTCCATTTTTCCTATTGCTATCTACTATCAGTATAGTTATTTTTAAAGGTTAAGAGATTTTGAATGAAAATGGACTTTGCATGACATAAAAAAGAGATTTATATGAATTATATGGGGTTTCTAAGATTATCCCTAATAAAGTCCTAATTAATTTATTACATTAAATGTCTTGATTAATGTTTATGTATCTTAACCTATAAATAAAGACACTGATTATAATAAAATCAAATAAAAATTTTTCTTTTTACAACTTATAAAACCAACTTGTAGAGACTATAATGTGCGTGCTGATTGCATAATAAAAAAATGAAAAATTGTTAATTGTGTGCGTTGATTTCCAAAATCCCAATCCCTATATTTTGCATGATTATCTAGGGAGTCAATTTCAAGTCTTTCAATTCGCAAAAACCTAAACACCCATTTTACAATTTCTCAATAAAAAATATCTAGAGAAACAAACCCAAAATATGTAAATAATAATAATAATAATAATTTCTAGATTTTAATGCTCTCTCTCTTTTCTCCTCCCACGTCACCTCCCTGTAAGTGTAGATAGCCCCTCATGCCCCTCCTCTCTCCCTATATCTCTCTCTCTCTCTCTCTCTCTCTCTCTCTCTCTCTCTTTTCACAAGCCTGTGTTGAGAGTAAGAAAGTTTTAAGTATACTGCCCACACAAAGCCTTGTGTAGCCCAAAAAGGGCTTTCAATAGTCGGCTGTTAAGGACACATAAAAGAATTGGAATCGAATCAAATTGAATTGGTCCGACCGAAAATGTCGATTTTTTCTATTTATTTGGTTCGATTCGATTATTAATATAAAAAATTAAAATTTTTAGGTTTTAGTATTTTTTTAGGACAGAAAAATTGTTCCGAACAAAAAACTGAAGTAAGTTTTTTTTTAAAAAAAAATCATTTTATTTATTGTTGGAGATTTCTAAATCATTGATATTTAGAGATTAAACCAAGATGTAACTTAAAATACTAATATCCAATCATAAATATCATATTTTGATATTTTTTGTACAATATTCTCTTTCAATATGATTACATTGTACAACATAAGATTTATTTTTCTTTCATTGCACCTCATTACAACCTCATAAATAAACCAAATCTCAAAGGTAGGAATCCACTTCACAGATTTGTTTGGACTCACATTTATTTCATTTAAGTTGTCTTAAATACATACAAAATAAATACAAGAAAAACTAATTAAGTTAAATTTATGTTGAAAATTTTGAAATAATGTTTCTCATTTGGTACAATTAAATGACTACATTGTACAACATAAGATTCATCTTTGTTTCATTGTACCTCATTACAACCCCATATGTAAACCAAATCTCAAAGGCAAGAATCCACTTCACATATTTGCTTGGACTCACATTTATTTCGTTTAAATTGTCTTAAATACATACAAAATAAATACAAGAAAAACTAATTAAGTTTAATTAGAAAATTTATGTTGAAAATTTTGAAATAATGTTTCTCATTTGGTACAAATAAATAACATAATCAACCAACCAAATATTTTTACCAGGTTAATATCTTAATTGAACTTGTTATAAGGTGTTGAATTTTTCTATAAATTCAAATTTAATTTGATCAACAGTATACAACATACTTAATAAATTTTAAATTAATCATTGATAATAATTTTTCATTGCTTCGTTGTATAATAAATTTTTTATTAAGTTGACATGTTAATTTGAGCTTACAAGAATTTGAATTCTTCAAATAATTTTAAATTAAAATTATGAAAATCTTATTGACGTTTCATGATAGCTGGAAATTATCAAAAGCATATATTCATGATGGTTAAAACATCATTTACTTGAAGTTCTGCTATTGATTAGGTGTCAGATTCAATGCAAACAACTTAAAGTTGAAAAAAATTATGAAAATCAAGCTGTAAAGACAAACCCCATTAATGATTCAACCACTCCTTTCATAACTCAAAAACTTTCATTTCATCGTCACTTGATTGCTAGCACAGTTGGTTGGCACCAACAACCACCCATACCTCCCTTTGTAAGAGGTATGAGTTTGACGTCTCATCCCACATAATCCAAATTTCTATAATTCTATACTAATAATAATAATAGTTGGTCTCCCACCAATTATGTCGGTAGCTCTTTCATCCTAATGTGGGTCTTCCCCCATTTCTGTGTAGGTAGATTTCTTCTAATTAGGAGTAATTTTTCGGACCGTGCCACCAGTGTCCTATCTCGATTGATCTCGAATATTCTCTGAATTTATTCTAAATATAGTTCTTGTACCCAAAAAAAAAAAAATCATTTCACCATTTGAACTCACCCACTACCACCTATATAATCCAATTTAGAGAACGATTTTAAGTCTGATAATTTAATAATTGGTTCCAAACAGGAAGAGAAACAACACTGATAATGAAACTTATTTCAGAATGGCTGACATCAACGACAATAATAATAAAGTTGATATCGAAAACGGTGACGTAGGAGCTAACATCAACCCCGATAATAATGAAGTTGATTTCGAGAATGGTGAGATAAACCTTACATCAACTACGTGAAAGTGCCATTAACTAGAATCTTTCTTCACCACTGGCTCTTGTCACCACAGATTATGTACGTAGCATCCTAGTCATAACCTCCACCCACCACCACCACTATCTTCGTCCTCCTCCGCCGCAAGACAAGCAGTCACAACTTCAACAACTCCCTCGACTCAACAACCTCCTTGCTCTGCACCAACACCCCTTACTCCTCCTCCGCTGCCACCACGGTCGTCTTCTCCACCTTCTGTGTCCTAACCACAGAGCGGATCTGGGTTAAACCCTCTCATCTTTTTCACTCTCTCCTCCCTCCTCTCCTTCCTCTCCACCTTAAAAAAAAAACCTCCAAAAACCCATTACCAAAATCCCTTCCTCTTCCACCGCTATCGCCATCAACTCATCCACCTACTCCATCTTCGCCTTCCGCGTCCTAACCACAGAGCACATCTGGTCCCTTGAAGCCTTGCTCCATGAAGCCCACCGATGATCTCTCTACGACCTCTCTTATCCACGGAGCATATCTAGTTTTATGGTAATGTTGGATTGCTGAAGAGATGGGTTCTGATGAATCGACCAGAGGTTGTATTCAAATGGTGAAGAAAGCTCGATTCTGTTTTAGGTGTGGTGTCTTTGTTCTGTTCTTATGAGCATCATCAAACACACCAGCGACCAGCGGCCACCTTAGGCAACGCAAACACCGATCCGAACAGCCTTATCGCTGTTCTCCTTCGTTTCCCCAAATTCACGAGAGCCATCATTCAAGCTCTGACTATTTCCAACCTTTCTATCTCCTTCGCCTCTGGTTTTATTCTGTTCATCTCTCACCGTCCACCTAGTCCGGACATCACTCACTGTCATGGAGGCCGCTTCACTCGAGAACCATGATGCAAAGAAAAGGTCAAACGGGTTCAGCCTCACTATAGCCTCGTCGTTGAGCTTCCACCACTCATGCTCTCTACCGTTCCACCACATGGATCTTCTTCCTGCTGGTGAACCGATTGTTATAGCCTTCAATGAGGCTGGATCGGCCCTATACGCTAATCGTTCTACACCAACACTGTCAAATAGCCAACATTGTCGAACTACCACTGTTTAGAACCTGCTCCACTCGGTTAGTGGCTCAAAGGCCAAGAATCTATCCATTTAGATGACTGAAGAGCTAAGTTGAGTTTTTATGTTGAATATTAACTTTATTTTACAATTTTGTGCACAAATAGTATTACATTCTTTAGTTTCAAAAGTAAGCAAACCATTTAGGTCATCATATACTAGTCAGCCTCTTTCATATGCTGTGCAACAAGAAATCCTCTTTCTTGAAGTTCCCTTTTTCTCTGTTTGTTTGTTAGTTTTATAATTCTTCTATTTTTCTCTTGCTATCACAAATGTCCTGGTCAAAATCCCTAAAACATGATTCAAATCGTTACTTAGGAGACCTAGTACTACTACAAAAACATGAGGAGGTTGGAAGTTCTGTGAAGGTAAATCCAGGACAAAGGTTTTATTTTGAACATTTTGGCTATATTTCAGTTAAATTTTTATAATTATTGACATGTCTGGTTCTTGTTACAGAGAGTTCTAACCTTAATCGAAGAACAACAGTGTCAAACATCAGAGCATGTTGACTGAGGTGAGAAACCCTTAATGCGTACCTACTGATTGTCTCGGCTCTCCTCCAAACGCACTCAGAGCAAACACCATCTTGCCTCTCCTTCAAACACACTCTCATCTCCAAACCCACTCCTAAGCTCCGCCACCACCATCTCGCTTTTTCGATTTCTCCTCCGTCTTCAAAATGGCGTCAACTTGAGGTTTTTTTTTTTTTTTTTTTCCGTTCTTCTTCGTTTGTCTTTGACTATTTTTGCTTGCTTTGTTATTTTGTTACTACGGATTTGATGGTTGTTTTTCGTTGGGATTTATTTTTTTGGTTTAGATTATCTTTCATTATGAAACTTAGTTATGATTCCTACTCTAAGACCAATCTGGTGAGATCTTAACTGAATCATTTATTGCTCTGTTGTGAATCACTTTAGCTTCTTTCATTTTTTTTCTTTCTTTCTTTTTTTTTTTTAATAATTGGTGCTTCGTTTATAATACTTCAAGATTTTATTTTGATTTTTTTTTTCTCTAAAAATATTCGCCATTATTTTAGTTAGAATAGTAATAAACACACCATTAAAAAAAGATATTAGAAAAGAAACACATTTTATTGATAATATTAATTGATTAGACCACCATTTCTTCACCCTTCATTAAGTAACAAAATTAAAACTATACCAACCATAAAACCTAAATTACTAGCAATAAAATCTAATAACAAACAGGAGACGACAATAGCTCGATGTTTTACGACTTGAGCGATGGTCGGTAGCAATTTGGGTTGTTAGGTGGGCATTTTAGGTAGGGTGCCCGTTCTCTCTTTGTTAATGTCCCTTCAAAGAGGAGTACCAGAAGCACAAAAATTATCTTGATAAAAGGTGGAATAGTTAGATATAGTTGTAAGTTTAAATGTGTATAGTGAAATAGCCATAGATATTTATATATTTAATATGTTATATACATTCATTATGCATGTTCATTTAAACACTTATAGATTTATAATTATCTATGATTATTTTACTTTATGTTCAGATGGTTTTTGTATAAATGTGAAATAGTTATAGATAGTTGTAAGTTTGTAAGTATTTGAATGAATGTACATAATGAATATGCATAGTAGGTTTAAATAGACAAATCAACAGGTTTTTTAAGTAATTCACTATCAAAATTTTACTTAATTGTATAATCTAGACTATTAATCTTAAATAGCCATCGATTTGACTATTTAAACTATCCATCCACAATTAGTTTTACATTCATTTAAACACAAGTTATAAACCGACAACTATGTATGTTTCACCTTTTGTCAAGTTGGTTGATGTTTCTATTTTTGTTATTCCTACTTGGTGGGGCAGTTATAAAGATTGAAGGATCATTTTGTCTAAAGAGTCTTCCTAAAAACCATATCTGTTGTCGACCATTCAAACAGTAGAGCATCGAGTTATCATCATCCTATATTTTTATTAGTTTCTATTACTGGTAATTAATTTTCATGGTTGGTGTATGTTGTATGAATTTTGTTGGATTTCTTTGTCAGTAAGGGTAAAGAGATTGTGGTCCAAACTGTTATTATTATAAATAAAATGTGTTTCTTTCTATTCCAATCAAAATATCAATGTGTTTCTCTCTATCCTAATCAAAATAACAAGGAATTTTTTGAAGTGAGAGCAAAAAATACATCAAGAAAAACCGATGAAAGAAATGCTTTTGTTTTAGTTGTTGCAATTAAGGGTTCGGATTAGCTTGAACTGACTATTTTATAACTTTTTTTTTCGATAAATAAAAATTAACATTGTTTCACCTTAATCCTCATTTAGTGGTGCGGACAGGTCTAAACTAATATAATTAATTAGATTAATAATTATTAAATTATTCATGCTTGATTTGGATATATTCATAAAAGAATAAGCATGAATATGATAAAATTCGTTATATAAATATATGCACAATTTGTTTCATATATATATATATATATATACACAATCATTTATAATGGTGTTGCTCCAAATCTTAATTAATTAATCTAATAAATTAACTAATTAAATTAAGTGATCAACTAAACTATATAATTAGTTTAAATTAAAGGGTATCAGTGAAATTAAAAAATGGAGAAGGGGTGATTTGCAATTTGCAAAGTAACTACACTCCAAACTGAGAATTGCAGTTATTGCATTACAGGAGAAACTACGAAGAGAGGCCCACAGACTCCATGGAAGCTAAAATAAATAAATGTAAATATGATATAACGATAAGAAAGTAGAAGTCGATATGAAAATAGCAATAGTGCAATAGGTGGCTTACACATCATCATCATTACTACATGGACGCTTCTAATTAATTATGTTATAATTATATTTATATAATATTAAGTCTGTTCAATCTCGAATCAAATCAAATATGTTAGTCTTGAAGCCAAGATTTATTATTAGTAGCTCTAATACGTTAAATTTATTATTATTGTTTTTAATATTGTGAATGAAAATCGTTTTTTAACATAGGATTCTAATCATATCAACAATTAATTTAATGTAAATCATATTTCCAAAAAAAAGTACAATTGCTGAACTAGTTGAGTAGTTTAAACATTTGAACAAATCAATTACGCTTCATCTACCTCAAAACTTAAGCTTTTGATCACAAAGTTGGCTAGATATAAAAGGGTGTCAAAATCTTGTGCAATTGTTTTATGCGTAGTGTTGTTAGTGATGGATTGCTATTTTGTGGTTAAACATAGGAGGGCTTATCATAACGTACTAGGTAAGTTGCTATTTTATCATAGAGTGCCCTTTTAATATAAATATCTGAGTAGTCCTATAAGAGTTGTTTCATTTATCTAAAAGTCTTTCTTTAATAAAAATTATAAAAATAACATAAAATTATAATAATCACTCCACAGAGAGTTTATATGTGAGTAGTTTTGCTAGTGTTTGGGATTATATATATATATATATATATATATATACGAATTCTATTTGTGATACACAAACTATATATATGAATTAAATGGAGGTCACTTGCATATTCAGTTTTGTCTTTTTCCAGTTTTGAAAATCAATAATTCTTTTATCAAGTTGAACTAACGACAAACATGTAAAGATCTTATTAGAACCTCTCAATACAACATTAAAATTTGAGAGTTTACTCGCTTAAGACCGTATAGATTTCTTCAATATAAAAAGATATTATATTATGAACATTTTTATTTTTTTTTTTTCATTTTTTCTTAAAATTGCTTCATGTCTTGTCATGGTATGGCGTGATCCATGTCTAATACATGTCTCTCATTCTAATTTTAATAATAGATTTTCTCTCAATTTAGATCTGCTTGCTTTTGCTATTGTTTAGTCTCTCATATTTATTTGTTTGTTTTACTAGCTTTCCACCGTCTGCCCCTTTCAATTGAATGACATTTTGTTTGCCTGATATCAACTCACTTAATTGGGCTTGCTGGACTTTGGACCTTACCACTATTCATTTAGTGGGCTTTTAAACATCAAGTATTAACTTTTGAAGATACAATTTCAATTTTCCAAAAAGGTCTTCGTGAGATAATATTTACTTTCAAAGATACAATTTCAGATTTCAGAAAAGATTTTCGTGAGGTTGTGGTGCAGTAAGAACGCATCCATCAAATTGATTATTATTTTTTTATTACTATGAGTGGTAAAGCTGCTGCTTTTTTAGGGCATTAATTTTCTTCTCCACTTTATCCATTGTTGAAGTGTAGTACATTCTAAGGAGGCATGCACAGACAAGCATAGGATGAAAATTAAACGTTAATTAGCATTTTGTGTTTTCCATTTTAATTTCCATGTTTGGTATCAAGGACCTCGGACATGATGGACACATAATTATTTGCAAATCCCAAATTATATTTGTCAAACATTTTTTTACGTTGAAATCACTTACAAAAAATAAGGACCCCCATTTACAATTCTATCTAATCCAACGGAGCACAAATCAATTGAAAGTCATCCGGTACAACTCAACTGAAAGAAAACCTAAATATTTTATTTTTTGAAGTGAAAAGCCCAGAGCTTTGATATTAGTTCACTTTGTTAAAATATTTAATAAATATATAAGAAATAGATATTTTTCACTTATTTTAAGCTCACAATTCCAACATCATTGGATTTCATATTACTTTTTACTCAAAAAATTTATGAACTGACAATTTATTTCACTATTAAAAGTGCAGAAGCCACAATGTGTTTCAATATCGAATTGATTGTACCATTTAAATAGATAAAGAAAGAGCTATTTAAATCATTTTGATTGATTAGCTTCGAAAGAGTTTAATTAGTTAAAAGAAAGTTTGATATAAGTAAAGGTTTTCTTTTTTTTTTTTTTTTTAAGTTGTGTATTATTTATTTATTTGCTTTTAAAGTGAATGCTTCATTTCTATTGGCCCAATGAATAGAAGACACTTCACTGATGAAGGTATTACCACAGGTTATGCATTTTAAATGCTTTGAAATATGTGTTTCTTGTTTGCAGCAGCCAATTGTTATGTGGGATACTATCCGGTTGAAAGCAAGCCAGTACAACCCAGTTGAAAGAAAGTCCCGAACCTTTTAGTCCAACAGCTTTGACGCGTCAACTTCTCATCAGTCAATTTATTCTTATTAACATATCTAAGCTTACAATTTCATATTATTTTTCACTTACAAAATTTATAAATTTAAAAAATAAAAATATCTCCAAATATCTCCCTGCTCTCGAAACGAGTTGTGATTGACAAAGTTCCAATTATATTTAATAAATGTGACATCTTCTTTGCTCTAAATAAAATTTCCTTTACCGTACTTCAATTATTTTTAATAAATGTAATATCCTTTTCTTCATAAAGTACACTTTCCCTCACCATACTTCAATTATTTATAGTGAAACTGATATCCCCCTCTTCATTAATTATAATTTTCTTTATTGTACTAAATAATATGGTACCTCCTTTGCCATTAATTACAATTTTTCTTATTATACTTAAATTGTTTATAATGAATATCATACCTTTTATTTCCTTTAATTAATTATATTACACAATATCAAGTATGTTTAATTTAGAATCAATCAAATACGTTAGTGTTAATGTTAAGATTCATTATTGAGAACTCTAATATGTTAAATTTATTTTATATGTATCTAATTTCGAACATTATTTTTAATATTGTAAACGAAAATGAGTTTTCCACGTAGTATTCTGATAGAATCAAAAATTAATTTTACGTAAACCATATTTCAAGTAGATCACCGACAAGTCAATTTCAATTTCATTCAGCAACCCCCACATGCACGTTTCCCCAACCACTCAAATCCCATGGTGGCTCCCACCCATGCCTGATTTCCACCTGTCATCTCAACTTTCTCACATGGACTGCCAACCCCCAAGATTGTCCCTCATCCAATGGTCATGATCCATACCGTACCTCAGGCGTGCATTGCTAACTGACAGTACCAGCCCGGAGTTGGCATTGCATGGCGTGGGTTAGAACTGGCAGAGTCAGATGAGTCACGTGGGTTAGATGGTCACTTTGTTTGACCACTTGACAGTAACTGCTGATGAACTTGGGAGAGGCGCCATAGATGCCGGTGGTGAGCTGAAACGGTGCGCCAGCCAGGTTACTGAGTCATTAACTGCAGAACTTGATAATCATTACAGATTGTTATTTTTTTTTTAAATATACTGATCAAAGTTGAACCAAACTGATTAATGTTTGTAACCATAAATCATTGTAGTTTCGTTGGTTCTTTTGTTCAAGTTGCAAATAATTTATTTACGGTAACCTAAACAATACAATTTACAACTAAGCATATTTCAAAGTATGTTTGAATCTGAAAAATTCACAACTCTCCAAATCTGTTTCGCAAGGAGAGCTTGATTGAAAATTATGCGATCCTTGAAGCTGATACCCTCTAAAGCTTTCGCGGTTTACAACTTCTGTCTAACCCAACTCTCCTGTCTCCCGTCCTTCGTACCCCACCAAAACAGTAAAGAACACAAATCCTCAAATTGGTACATAATTTTAATAAAATTATTGGTACACAATTTTACAAAACAATAATGAAGAGCATAATCATTATACAATAATTACCCAATTGCATAGCTAATTACATCAAGCTACGGCGCCTAGTGAGTCACTGACAGCTTAAGTATATATGGTGTACCCAGAATCGAAAACCCTCATCTCCCATTTCCTATCATAAAAGAGCTTTTTTTCTGATTAATATAAAATATATACTTACAAAAAAGAATGACCAACACTCCCAGACATTAACTGAAAACTAAACGAAAACAACAGAAAAGTACTCAATTAATTACAATTTTCCTTATTATATTTATTTAATCTGATATCTCCTTTTCCATTCCTAACAATTTTCCTTATTATACTTGAATTGTTTACAATGAATGTCATATCTTCTATTTCCATTAATTAAAATGATCCAATTATTTTTAATGAACCTTTCCTCTCTAATCTCTTCATTCCATTAGTTGCACTACAATCAGTTTTTATTTAAACTTGGACCATGTGATCCCCTTTAATAACATAATCATTATAAAGAGAAACAAAATTTTACTCATCTCCTATGGTCATGTCCCTTGATCACAAGACCTCTGTATTTGAATTTGATAGCTGTATGTCAGCTACTATAATTATTGTCCAAAGTTAAATAAAGAACAACTATTGTTGTAAAATGGATAATTTCCATGCTGTATGCAATTCCATAATTTACTAAAATATAAACAAATTACATTATTAATCAAATTAAAAAAACAGAAACACGTGAATTATTTTGACAGCTGTTGTATAATATTCACACATGCCCTACAGCTTATGTATCCATCTACCATGACCGACAGCTTATACTCTGTCCCAATTATTCAACTCTACCTTTCAGCCTCACCTAAAAGCACCAAAAGTTACCCTTGTTTTTCTTTACACCTAATCTTTTAGGTGGTCATTATCAATAATACATTTTAAGATCCCACCCACTTCAAATATTGGGAGAGTTTCTATTGCAATTGTACAGGTTTTGGTAATTAGCAAACAGATAAAAACATTTTCAAAAGGGACTAGAAAAAAGTAACTTGGGATAATTAAGGAAACAAATATTCATATATACTACCTGTGAAATATATGAAAAGAAACCTTATTAATTCAATTAAATGTGAACTCTTAGGAAAATTAACCACTCTTTGATATTATTGGTTTTTACATACGCAATATTACTTGACACATTTGTTTAACATGCAATTTATGGAAGGGTTATAATTTTCCCACTAATCACAATTTTCCTTACTACACTAAGATTTTCCCACTAAACTCAGTTTTTTTTAGACATGCTGTTGAGATTTAAAACTTACAAGATAACTGGTCGACATTTTGAAATGTGAATTACCTAAACAGCCCTGTAAACTGTCTATTTAAACGTCATCCAACACCTCCTTCAGTATTCACCTTAAGTTAATTGCAGCAGCTATGGCTAATTTTACCACTCTTATGGCTTTCGCCAAAGTTCTTCTGTTGCTGCTCCTCCTCTTTGGAGGAGCCGCGGCCAGAACCGGACCAGGAGGAGGAGGAGGAGGAGGGGGCAAACCTCCCTGCAGCCGATGCCCCCCGACTAACCCGAAGTGCTGCTCGCCACCGTAATGCGAGCAGGCAGCTACCACCGGTGTCCCATCTTTGCTTTTAATTTTTATTGTCAGTGTTTTTTCTTTTTTTTCTAATGTGTTAGTTTCTAATTTCTTGGGACCGGTGGTGTAATGCTTCAATATTATAAATAAAGTGTGTTGTTTTTATTAATATTATTTGGATTTGTGATCTGCTATTCTACGATGAATCTATAAACTAAGCACCCATAAAAATAAAAAAGATTCAGTTCAGATCTCACCAGACTGGTCTTGGATCAGGAATCAACCAACACAGCTACGCACTTGAATCTGGAAAAAAAAAATCAGAATGCAAAAAAAAAAAACCATCAGATCTGCAGCAAACAGAGCATGAAAAGACAAAGACAATAAAAAAGAAAACAGCTGAGGTCGACGTCATTTTGAAGACAAGGAGTAATCGGAGAAGCCAAACGGTGGTGGCGTCTGATCTGAGTGGGGTGTGAGAGAAGGACGAAGATGGTGGGTGGTGGTGGAGGAAGAAGAAGGCGGAAGTTCCCAAAATAAAAAATAAAAATAACACAAACGTCACAGATAACACCAACATATCTAACAAAAATGCAACAAAACAACAAAAAAATAAAAATATATTCTTCACAACTGAAAAATGTTCTTGAATCTTGACAGTTCCACGGAAAAAAAAATGTTATTGAGAAAACGAAAAACAAGAAAAAAGGCGTTCCGATTTGGTCAATCGGCGAAGAGAAGACGATCGGCAGAGAAGAAGTACAGGAAAGCAGAAAGAAAATGAAAAACACAAAAAAAAGGCGTTCCGATTTGGTCAATCGGCGAAGGAAGAGAAGACGATCGGCAGAAGAAGGACAAGAAAGCAGAAAGAAAATCGAGAAGCAGAAAAAGGACCGACCAAGAAATGAAACAAAATGAGAGCTTGACTCCAAAAGAGGAAAAATAAACGTGACCGGTCAGCCAAAATTACCCATCTGACCCTCAGCATTATTCAAAATTCGAATAACCTAAAGGATACAAACGTAATTTTATAATATTAAAATTTTATATTCAAATTGACGCGTTGGTGAAGTATTAATGGGTTAGGTGAGGTGATGGGTTAGGTGAGGTGAGGTGAGTCAGACTTTTCTCTTTTCAAAAATCAATGTCTTTATTTATTTATTTTACTTTAAAAAAACTTGATATTAGTGCCTAAAATATAAAAAATTATTATATTTTTATAGATTTAAACCGCTGGTGCCAGTCCAACCAGACAAAAAAAATAAAAAAGATTCAAAATAACTGTTTAGCCTCTAATAAAAACAAACTGTTACAGTATGTTTATTTTTATTTTTAAAGAAAAACATTTATCTTTATTTATACTCTAAGATATATAAACGTTAACAAAGACATTTCATGTACTAAATTAATTAAGATTTTATTATTTCCTACTTCTTCTACTTAACCATATGAGTGTGAAGATTGATTACCCATAATTTTTCTTGAATAATTAAATTAATGTGAAATTTAAAGTAAAATGTGATTGAAAGATGAGAGCTCCCTGTCCAGTGGTGCCAAGCATTGAAAGGTTCACCCCCAATCACCAAAATGATTGTGATTGTATTTGATTTCCTCATTGGACTATATTTGATTCCCTTGTTGGATTGGGTTATGAACTTCGAAAAATAAATAGTCAATATTAAAATCAAAATGTTTTATAATAAATTCTTATCTGTAATGTTAAATTTAAAATATTATACATCAAATTCATACGTATGAATTCGCCAGCAGTTTTAAAAAGTTAACACACATATATATATATATATATATTTTTTTTTCAAATTTTGATTCGGTTTTCATGTGTATCATCCACACGGTACCTCACGCGTGCGTGTGTGTCCCTCACGCAAGCGATTGCTTGCTGACAGGACCAGAGTTTGCATTGCATGGGGATGGGCGTGGTGTCACATGGGTTGGAATGGTAGGGTCAAATGAGTCACGCGAGTCAGGGTCAGATGGTGACTTTGTTTGACCACTTGAAAGCAAATGCCGGTGGAGGTTGTGAGAGGCGAGACAGATGCTGCTGGTGAGTTGAAACGGTGCAATGGACTGGTTGTTGAGTCATTAATAACAGAACTTGACAATCGTTACTGAATTTTTTTTTTTTTAAATGCACTTATTAATGTCGAACGATACTAATTAACGTTTGTAACCATAAATTGTTGTAGCTTGATTGGTTCTTTTGTTGAAGTTATAAATAATTTATTTACAAAAATTAAATGGTAAACTAGATATTTCAATTTACAACTAGCTCAATCAGCAGACAGCTTCTGCAGCTCCAAAAAAATGACCACTAGTTATATTTAAAGCCTGGGAGAGAAATTTTAATTCTGGCAAAGACACACAATCATGCTTCATATTCACATAATCCAGTCTTTAAGCTGCTCATTAAATCACATTAGCTTTAACTAAAATTTGATGAAAGGTTAAGTCCACATACATCCAACGACAAGCAGAACAAAATTGAGGTGAGCAGGAACAGCTAGTTTATGCCTTGAAAGTGTAAGCCATATATATTTCTTTATCGAGAATCCTTTTTATAAGAAATTGCTCATACTTGAGGCGATCTCAATGATTTTAACATCATATGCTGCTTGGACAATACATCAGCGGTAAGATGCCGCCCAAATAACTGCGAGCTTTTGAGAATCAGGTTTCTTGTTGACGAATCAACAACATAACCTTGACCTGGCATCCACTGTAGCAACTGAATGAGAAATTCTTTCTTCTCAGGTTATGCAATATAACGTGATCTGAGACGAGATGCAATAAAAAAAAAAAAAAAGGATGAATTAAAAACAAATTCAGAAATACGGGATTCAAAATATGAGCTTCACATACTGACTTCTGTGAATCTGCAGCTATGTATGTGCATTTGTGCATAGAAATGGTCATGAACTATATGCCTCTTTGTGTGCGTTTGTTATCAACATGGGATCGTCAGGATAAAGCAATACTGAGGCCTAACAATAGTCATGTTTGGTAGAAATAAGAGAACCTTGAAGTCAGTTGTCAGTCAACCAGAAAGTTGCACTTCATGAGGCGTGAAGTACATCAGAGAAGGATAATTAATTGAGAACCAAGAGACCTTTGCTTCCGCCATTAATACAATTGAAAGGCGGTGGGTTGGGGAATGGAGAACATTAATTAATAAAGGGCAATCATCTCAAAAATGAGATAAACTTTGTTTACAAAATAGAGAAAAAACTTCAAGCCGCTAAAAAAAATTTCTTCCCCTAATTAAGCCTGCACCTGTTTCTCCAGCACATGGTAATTGAAATATACATGTAGATAAATCCACCAAAGAAATTCTATACAACTATCATTTCGATATTTGACAGTTAGACTGAAAAGGTGAGACCATTTGGGGACTTAAATAATAAGCCGCATAGAATAGTCAATCTAATGGACCGAACATCATAACACCAGCATACATGTTATTCCCAATCACGCTATGCATCCTCGTCATATGTCTAACCGTGGAGCTATGCACACATGTTAAAAGGCCTGAGTCTAGATGCAAATTCTCGGTTGAATAAATCGACTAAAATTTTTTGAAGCACAGTCATCGTACTTATGGTTGCTTACCTGATCAATCTTGAAGCCAGAACCATGGATAACCTTCATTACATCATTCACTGAGTTAATATTACCAAACCTTGTAAATGCAGACGCAAACTTCTTAATAGGAGGATGAGAGATTGAACCTGCATTGTCCTGGAAAAAGAAAACAGCTTAGGATAGAAACAATGAGACGGGAAAAGAGCACATCTATGAAACTGTTAAACAATACAGCCTACCTTAACTACTATATATGCATCCTTGAGAAGTTGGTCAGCTATTACAATGTGGAGAATTTTCTCATGAAGGGCCTTGCACATTGTTCTTTTGCTATATCTCAACATACTGTAAACAGATAATGCTTCTGAGTGGCGTCTCATTTTACCAAGATGGTAAATTAAGGAGGAATAAAGCTCCTGTAAAATAGTGTAGGTAAGGTAAGTCAGCAGCAGAGTCATTTTTTTTATTCAGAAGCATGTCCAACTCATTTCTTTATTAATGTTATTAACAAATGGATGGCACACAGGCTGCTAGATAGAGGTATTATTACTGAGATGAAGCCAAAAAAGAAAGGAATGGATATCATGTTGCCGTTAATATTAGCTAAGTAAAAGAATAGGCATTAGCTAAAATCTAAATAAAAGAAAAGGCAAATGAATTTGATGGTGTTAAACCAAGCCCAATTATAATAAACTCTATGACGAAATAGAGAAGCTTATGGAACAGATTGCTGGCTATATCATCTCCTCCCGGCTCAAGAATCTAACACCTAAAGGACTTGAACTCGTTTGATTTCTTGGTGATTCACGCTAAAACTCCTTCATTACAAAGCTAGTGTAAAAGCTTCTTTATTCAGTCATGAAGCAGCTCAAGAATTATTAGCTATAAAGGTTCAGTTTCAACTCTCCACTGACACTCTTCAAACTCTATGCTAAACTGCCACGATAAAGCAGAAAATTTTTTTTAGAGAGTTCAAAACGTTTAAATTGAGATGAGAAATGAGACAACTTTTATATTTAAACATCGTGGTTCTAATAGTGGCCTGAAACTCCATTAGGAAAGAATGACAACATATCAGCAAGCACTTCAACATTCAACATTTTTCTTATTAAGAGAACTGTTCAAGATTTCAATAATTTATGCCACCACATCTTTAATTTCCCAAAATCACAATAATTGACAGACAGCTTTTATGATCTTTGTTCTTAACCATGTCCAAGATTAGAATGTCAAAACTAATACGTGTCTGGACACAACTTCAACAAAATTTGAAGCAAAAAACAAAAAAGAGAGACTAAATTAGATGCATTAATCTAAATACCTATTCAAGAGGTAATTAATAAAAGTTACCATACCTCCTCTGGTTGGTGGCCTTCAGTATGCAGGTCCTCCATGGTCCGATAAGCAAGCAGATACAACTCCTCCTTACATAAATATTTATTTAGGATATTGAAGGTATTATAATCAGGACTGATAGCTCCATTTTTCTCATAACATGCATTACATTCTCCATTTCACCTGCTCTGCATATGCACAGAGCATTGTATTTAAGAGAACCAAGTCATATTTGCCAAACTTCGCTTCAAGCTCCCCAGCCAACTGCTTTGCCTCCTTAAAAAGCCCCCCTTGGTAGAATGCTAAAATCATGATGCTTTGGGCATAACCATCTGCATGCGCACAGTAATGGATATATAAATTTTCAACTTGTAAGAAATGCTAAATATATAATATCATGCCAGGTCACTCTATTGTAAATTAAAATTATTCAACCCTCCATTTCGGCAATAATATATTGCCACTAGCAACAATAACAAAGAAAAGGCAACTAAGTATATAGGATGTCCAGCAAAAATAAAGGTCAAATTATATTTCCACAACCAATACCAAATTAGTTAAGTCTCAACCACCTGGGTTTCCTAGATTAAGATTTCATTTTGTCAAAGCTTCATGACAAAAAGTCAATAGCATTTGTTTCTCTTAAACATTTATTTTTCATTTATAAGAATGTGAGGTGGAAAGAGTTTCAAAAGCAGTCCACGTTCTTTAACATGGCATGCAAAATAACATATGCAATTTGATGCAATCTTGGCGTACATTTGGAATAGCTTCTCTACTAGCCAATAAAAGCTTTTTTTAATCTCAAAAGCTCTTTTCAAATTTATTTATTATTTTTTTTTTACATCCTTTAGTTACCACTCCAATAGAGTTTTTGGATTATTAAAAAGTGACATACATATATCGGAAGAAGCTCAAATATTGGGGTTTTAATTAGACTTTTTTGAGTGTTTTTTTTTTTTCCCTTTAAAACATTAAAATATCAAAAGCATGCTTATGATATCGTATTAATTATACAACATTCTTTTCCAATAAAAGCCTTAATAAACGTATTCAACCTTAATTTTCATATGTCCCTTTTAATAAATTATCTATATAAAAGCTTTTTCAAAATTAAACAATCAAACAATCAACAATTTTTTTTCCAAAAGCACTATTGCAACAACTTTACTTCCAAAAGATCTACTATTAAAAGCTCGACTTGGACAAACCCTTCCAAACATAGCCTAGTCACAATGATATAATAATCGATTTGTTGTTTAAAATGTTGTTATAAGGCTTACTGTCTAATTGGAAATCGCCAGACTTGACACATTTTTCCTGCAACTCTCTAAAACTAGCTCTAGTTTCATATAAATGCCCAGCCTTAGAAAGAACATCCATTAATATACAATATGACATCTGCAAAATGTTTTGTATACACCAAGCAACAGATTACAATTTAAAAAGTACGAGAGAATTAAGAAACTGTGCATCTGAGAAGGTTTGCAAGAATACATAAAATTATGAACCATTGTTATCTGGTATACATATAAGTAGAAGGCATTCGTACAAAGCAGCAAGCAAATTCATTCTTAACAAATAAAATTTTGATTCAAGAGCCTGCAAAAAATGTTTTCGATTTAAACAGCAATGACTTAAAGCTATGAGTTTTGATAACAAATGACCACCAAGTCATGTTGCATGTTTCAAAATTAAGCTATAAATAAAACTAAAATAATCCTCACAAAAGCAGTAAAAGGAACATAATATTTTGAAGATGAAGGGCAGCCCAATTTGTGAAGTCAATTTTCTTAAGAATGAAATCAAAAACCTTAACAGATTAAGGGTGAAAACAATAGCTTTAACTCCGATCATCTAAATATAATCAATAAAAGTCAACAATGTACCTCATCTTCAGCATAGCCTAAAGTGTCCAATTCAGCTAATAACTCCCTTGATTTTTCAAACAAGCCTCCTCTAACATATACCTTAAACAAAGTTGTCAGTATTACCTGCATGCATTTGCAGAGTGATAATGAAAACACAATCGCCAGTCTTCACAGGAAGTTAAAAAAAACTTGAAAGAAAAGCACATCAAACAAAACAGATACAGTGACATTTACCTAAAATGCACATCCAGTTAAAAATTGAAGCTGAACATAATAAAAAAAAAAAAAAAAGGGGTAACGGCAAAACTACTGCCTTAGTTGCATTTTTGACCCAAATGTAAATGAAATTAAAGTTTGCAATAAATGGATTACTCTATTATAGCATAACACATAACTGGTAGGATATCAGTCAAAAGAAGAGATGAAAGGGGAAAAAAGAGAAACTGAACACAGATGTATGATATATACATAACTAAAGACGTTGAGTGGGCCAGGCAGGCCGGAGCATGACTCAACCCAACATGATTTCAGAGGCTAACATTTAGATCAGTTTGAGCCAAGCCGTTCGGCATGATAGACATGACAACACAATTTTATTTTTCATAATTTTTTTTATACAATTTATAGGAAAATTTAGACGATCAAAGTCATTTTAAACCCAACTTTGAATAATTTCATAATTGTTTTGAAAAAGATTAAAATAATAATAATCAAAAGTTCTTTGCCTACATGCAGTTTGGTTTGTGCTGGGCTGCAGGGCATTTCTGGTCATGGCTCTAAAACCTAAGCTCCAGACAGATACAACCAACAGCATACTTGGGTCATGATACAACGAGCTTTGCCAACCTGGCCCAGTTTACATGTCTACACTAAATGTAATTCAGACCTCCCAGACACATCATGGTAACAACCATAAGAATCGTAATCCCCAATTTACACTGGCAAGATAAACATGAAGACAAACCTTATTTGGCACTAACCCTAAAGATTTCAGCTCTTGTACCAACTCATCAGCCTTCTTGTTGTAGTTTCCGCTCGAAGAGTAAGCATTGAGTACAGAGCTATAGTGATATAAATTAGGCGAATGACCTTCGTCTTTCATCTGATCAAAATAGCTCCGAGCTTCCTCACACAGATTATTTGAAGCACAGACAGCCAAAAGTATCCCGTACATTACACCATCCATCTGCAACCCATAATATTTTAACTCCTGAACCAGCTCTAATGCCTTAGGATAGTCATGCTTAACTTTAATGCAACTTGAAAGCAGCTAAGGATGACAAAAGGCAACACTTATGAAGAGCAACAAAAAAATTATAACAGATAAAATGGCATCATTTATAACAATGTTTCCTACTCTCCTACTCAGAGTAAGAATATCTTATTTCAAAAATTGTACAAGATTTAGTATATAATTATAAATCTAATCCTCAATATTTTTATTTCATCAGAAGTTGGGACATGGAGTTGCATTCCAACAACACACCCTGATGCTATTCCACAACTATTCATTTTACTCTTTAAAAGATTACATTTCTTCTGAAAACTAAGTCACATCTCTTATCCTGCACTTGTTCACATATGCAAAACATTAGAATTAAATGAGCAGAACATCAAATAAAATTAAGAGATATGGTTTTTCTAATTAAAAGAATATATAACAGGCATATAAAAGTTGACTTTTTCATTGATGTCAACACAATTGTTGGTCACAACAGTCATGGAAAGAACATATTTAACCAACACGCCAACTTTGTACACCACAAAGTGCTGTCGGTAGACTTACATCATCAATTTACTAACTGCCAAAGTAAACTCTGTTAGAGAATAGCTTTGAATAGAGTAACTAATTTGTAATTTGCTTAAAATAAAATTATTAGAATTAAACCAGAATTAGAAGACATATAAGAAAAGGAAAAAAAAAAAGAAAAAGAAAAGAAAAGAGAGGTACACATGAAACACCAAAAACATGGTAAGCAAGCCAAACAAAGTATAATACAAGAGGATGGGAACAATTAAAGAAGCAATATTATTGGTTAAAACATGAATTGTGAGGCTCTCAAAGAAGTTAGTTGTTGGACCTAAGACAGATGATGTCATCTCCTTTGGTTCCCAAAATGCCTTAATATAAAATTCAAGTCTTGTATCTTCTAAACCTCTTCTAATCTGCACATAAACATTGAAAATCAATAAATAAAAAGAAGAAATAGAGAATTCAACAAAATCCCAGTTGCATGAACAAGTGACGGAAGACCTTTGAAGGGAGGAATTCAAGTCGGAGGATTGTTGGAGTTGGAGAATGGCAGCTTCTCTGGCCAAGTATGACTCCGGTTTCAATACCCCAAACCCAACCCAACCCAAACAAATCGAAGCGGATTTTAGAAACAATGAAAACCGTATCCATTTAAATATAAACAAAAATCACTCAAAAAAAAAGAAGGAAAGATCAAACTCATACTTTAAACTACTTATACTTAACATACAAAAATCATACCTTAAAGTCCTTGAAAGAAAATCAAACTCATTCTAAATATACCCATTACATGCAAACTAAAATCTTGAATAAAATCGAAGTTTTAAAACACAATATCAAACTCAATTTTTATTTAAAAATTTTCATAATCATTACATACAACCCTAGAAATATTGAAATAATTTTTTAAAAAATCAAACATCTATCAACTCAAAACAAAATGTCTAATGACACTTAAAAACTTTCTCAAACTCAAATACATACATTTACCCCATAAATCACCCTATAATTTCATCAACACATAAATCAAACTAAGTTAAAAAAAAAAAAAAACAAACAAAAACACATAAACATCATAAATAAACTAAGTTAAAAAAATTAAATAAATGGATAATACTGGATCTCTTTTGCCGGAGACTAGGGGGTGTCCGACGAAGGAAACCAAACGGTCTCCATCGCATGGAGACCACCCTGCTATCTTGCAAAGGAAACCAAACAGTCCTGGTCTCCGACGAAGGAAATGGAGACCGTTTGTTTTCCTTCGAAGGACACCCCCTCGTCTCCGGCGAAGGAGACCTAATGTTATTCACACTACTGATCTTTTGAAAATGGAAGAAGAAGAAGATGTTCTCCATGCCGACCTCTGATTTCTGACGAAGAAGAGGAGGAAGAAGAAAATAAAGAAGAAGATGGAAGAAAAGGACAAAGAAGAAGAAGAAGAAGAAAATGGAAGATGAAGCACCGGACGGTCATATGGAAGAAAAAGATATAATTTTTTTTTTATATTTTAATATTTTTTTGTCCATCTCCACCGTCCATCATTGTGATGGACAGTAGAGATAATCTATTTCAATTTTTTATAAAATTTTTTAATATCATTTAATAATTTTTTTTCTTTTTTTGAAATGAGATTTTTTTTTTTTTATTTTACTTTTTTTTATCTCCACACCGTCCATCATTGTGATGGACAGTAAAAAAGATAGATTTTTTTTCAAAAAAATATATTTTAATTTAATTAATTGATATCATTATATATTTTACTTTATTTGGATAGTTTTGCCCTTCCATATTAACATAATTATTAATTTTTAACGTCTATTAGAGAGTTTTTTGGGTATTTTAATAAACTATAGGATCGAAATTTATAAAAAATAAAATATATCATTTTATCTATTGTTGGAGACTTCTAAGTCATTGATATCTAGAGATTAAACTAAGATGCTAATTTAAAATGATAATATCCAATCATGAATATCATATTTTGACGTTTTTTGTATGATATTCTCTTTCAACAAAGCTTCGTTATACAACATAAGATTCATCTTTGTTTTATTGCACCTCATTACAACACTATATGCAAACCAAATCCCAAAGGCAAGAATCCACTTCATGAATTTGCTTGGACTCATGTTCATTTCATTTAAGTTGCCTTAAATACCTAAAAATTAAATAAAAGAAAAACTAATTAAGTTTAATTTAAAAACTTATATGTGAAAAATTTTGAAATAATGTTTCTCATTTGGTATGATTAAATAATATAATCAACCAACCATTTATTTTTATGATTAAATAATAATTTTCAAATTAAGGATTTTAATGATCAATCCTGAGCAATCATGATCATATAGATTTGATTAGAGGGTGACATGTCAATGTTTATATTAGTGCTTGCATATATAACAATGATATGATATATTATAATTGATATATATTTAAGATTGCATGGTAAGATGTATTGTTTATAAATGTTCTGTTTTTTTTTTTTTTTTTTTTTTTTTTATTATTTAACTTTTCCCTGGTTTCAAAATATAATTTGTTATATATTTACCTTGTTAATTATAAAAATAATTGAATAACTTTTAAAATAAAAATATTTAATTATTATTATTATTATTATTATTATTTCTAAATTCTTATCTTATGACTAATAATATCAAATGAAATATAATATTAAAAGTTTACAATATATTTTTCAAAAAAAATATAGTTTAAGAAATCGTCATGCACTTATTAATTTGATGACAAAAAATACGTGTATATAATAATTGACCTAAAAACATATTAATTACTTCAAGAGGTTTTTTTATTGCTTTAGTAGTTTAAATATGCATGCTCGATAAGCATAAGAATAAGAATAAGAACTAAGAATGATGAGATTGAAAATATTAAAAACACATCAATTTTATGAATATATATTGGATCTAAAAGTCTGTTGTGTGATTTTTTTTTTTGAAAGGCTTTGTTGTGTGATTCTTTAGTATTTTATTCGGTGAACTGCTATTTTTAATTATTGTTGAATGATGCGAGGCTATGTTAGGGTAATTATAGTTAAAAGTTGAATGTTTATCCTTTTGACTTTTTTATTAAGGGCTTTTTTTTTTTTTTTTTTAAAGTATTTACTAAGGTTTTCTTGGTTGTGTTAATTTAGCATACAACTGTCAAATAATTAAAGATTTGCTCTTTTTTAATTTTTTTTTATTATAATACATTACTGGGACTAACCAGAATCAAGCTGAATTAAACACTAATGGTACGGTTTGGAGAACGGTTCCTAAATGAAAGGGAACAACCCACATATTGATAGAGAGATCACCGTCACAAAGGAGGGAGAAAGCAGCAAAGACTACCATTGGGTATTAAACCCACCCCTTATGAGAGAGGTGGGCGTGTAAACTAGTGCTTAACCATTATACCAAATCAACTTTTGATAAGATTTTCTCAAATTGATTTAATAATGTCATTTCTTTTACATTGTAGTACATTATAGAAGTCCGTACAAAATAAGAAATTGTTGATTGTACAATAAAAGTTAGGGGTGGACATTTTCAGGTTCGGGTTGGGTTAGATTAGAAATTTCTCAACCCAACGTGAGTTGGATTGAAAATTTTTCAACTCAACCCAATTCAATAAATTCTTCAACCTGACCCAACCCAATACTGGGTTGGGTTGGGTTGGGTTGATTAGGTTGGATTAGGTTAAATTGATTGAGTTAAATTTAATTTACCATAAAGATACAAATAGTCTAGTTGATAACTTTCTTAGTCTTAGTAATTTGATTACAAATAAAATAAATAAAATAAAGATTCAATTATTACAAATAAAAGAGTAAATTTGTCATAAAGGTTGTCCTTAATTTTTATCCTGAAGAAATGTTTTTCTAAAGAGAGGAGAAAATTTTAGATTTACAGTTGAGGATAGGCGTTTGTCAATTTCGGGTTGGGTTGAGTTGAAAATTTTTCAACCCAACCCAACCCGTCCAATTTTTTTTTAAGATGTCACCCAACCCAACCCAATAAAAAATAATCGGGTCAGGTTGAGTCTATCGGGTTAGGTTGAAGATGCCTATCCTTAATAAAAGTTATTCTTTATTTAACTTTGGATAATTATATTCAACGAATCTTTTGTTATTTATTTATTTATTTTATAATCTCATCTTTAGTGAAAATTTATTTATCCCTGTTACAAAGTGGTTGAAATCCACGGGTGCGATCATAAAATTGTCATCCTTATATATGATTCAAGTTTTATGTTAGGATTTTTATTTTTTATTTTTTTGTTTAATTCCTTAAATTAATTGCCCAAGAAAATTTCTTCTTCCTCCTTTTTTTTTTTTTTTTTTTAAATTGTTGTGTCTTTTGATCTCATAATCATAATTTTTTCAGATTGGGTTTAGACCGGGCATGTGCCCCTCCTAAAATTTTATAGTAAATTATTTAGCTTGCAAAGCAAATAAATTCTCAAAACATAGAAAGGTTTTGGTGGTATGAATCATGTCTTTGATTTTATCACCATGGCTCGATCTTTCTTACATTCACTTTGTCTCCTATTTTTTCAAAAATAATGAGTAAACTATGAACAATTCCTAACAATAACTTTTAGGTCTCTTTCAAATCATGTTATTAACTTAGTGAATATTATGGATTTATTTAAAGATGTAAAATATTTACATTATTTGAAAGTGGATTGAAGTTTTTTTAAAAAATATTTGCAAGTTCTTTTAATTTATTTATAATTATTGGCGTGAATTTTTTTTTTCTTTCTTTCTTTCTTTCTTTTTTTTTTTTTTTACATAAATGACTTTACATGATAAAATTCAATATATATATATATATATGAACTATAGTTTTTACTAGCCCTCTCTTTTATTTGTTAAATTTTGCATTAGTTTGATTTCTTGCCGTTCGTGTGGTAATAATAATAGTCCATGTCCCCGGACCAAAGTTATTATTCTACTAACTTATCCTTATTATTAAGAAAAAATAATATAAAAAGCATTTTTGTTTATTTTAACCAACTGTTATAAAATAAATAAATAATGTGTTTAATTATCTAGATTCTACTATTAACAATACCAAAGACTTCAAAAACTCATATTGTGAGAGTTTTACTACACAACAATGGCTACAAAAGCTCTTT
Organism: Litchi chinensis; assembly: GCA_019925255.1. Classification (NCBI taxonomy): domain Eukaryota; kingdom Viridiplantae; phylum Streptophyta; class Magnoliopsida; order Sapindales; family Sapindaceae; genus Litchi; species Litchi chinensis. Next base: position 6,554,915 of record CM034465.1, on the reverse strand, counting down.
CCTCTCCCTCTTCAATCGCGGGCTTAAAGCTCCTCCGTACATCACTAGAAGCTCTAGTGTCAAAACACAGGGCCAGTCTTGAGCACGTACCAAAGCTGCCACTTCCCTAGGTCTTCAAATTTTGGACCCCAAATCTTACAAAATTTCAAATTATTTTGATAAAATAAGTTTATATATATAGACACATATAAGAGTCCATTTTGGTTTTTCGTACCATGTCTCTAAAATGTGAGGACCGGTACTATCAAAGCATATGCACCATTGCCATTGTTCTTGATAACTCCCCTGCCGTCTGATGGCCTGCTAAGAAATATAGTCAAGTATAGCCATTGGATTTAATGTGTTGCTTTAGCTCGGGCCACTAAAGGATCTGAGCATGCTAATCATGTTGGTTCCTGTGTGACTCCTAACTTGATACTCAATGCGCTGTGGTTGCAATCTAAACATTAACATCTTAGAAGTGTTGCCAGTTGAAAACAATTGGAAGGTAGATAGCAGAATCCAAGTGTCACGTGGAGACAAGAATACGTAGACTCTAGCTATCCAAGCATGCCTAAATGGCCCGTAAAGAGGAAATTAAAAAAAGGAGTTCCAAGTCAGTTTCTACTGGTGAGTGGCGAAGAGTTAGGTTGATATATATATATATATATATATATGTTATGGTTCATAAAATAAAACAAATGGTTTTTTCTGACAAAGATATTAATCCTTAATTTAGCAGAAAATAAAACAAATGGTTTTTTCTAACAAAGATATTAATCCTTTATTTAGTAGAAGATCTTCTTTAAAAATGATGATACTGGTGGAGATTAGGAAGAAGAAAAGAGTATGTTTATAATTTATGGGGTGTGATTATAAATTTTTAATAGTTTAAAAATGATTAATGTGGTGAATATGAAAAAAGGGGTATATATACAGTAATTTAAGGGTGCCAATATGGCCACTCTGATTCAATCCCATATTGATTTTCTTTGATTGATAAAAAGCCCACTTAATTGGTGCTTTGATTGGTTCGGCCCGCAACTCTCCTTTATTTATTTATTTATTTTTTGTTTATAACTGGACTCTCTAATTGGGTTTTTTTTATACCTTTAAAATTCTATTAGGTCCATTTGAATTCAAATCTTACAGTTAGGTTAAAATATATGTATCTCTTAATTTTATCTGACAAAGATAACAATCCATTATTTAGTGGAAGGTCTCCTTTATAAAAAAAAACTTTACGTAGCCCCTTTTGCTCTGATTGAGCTTTAACAGAGACTTTATGGATGTTATCTAAGAGAGGAAGCTAAATGTAATGGCTAGACTTTATATACCAGCCACTGTTAGTACGTAACATTTTACATAATAAAATGAAAAACAATTGTAAGTATTGTTGAATCATGTAAGAGAGCCAGTCAAGATTATAAGAAAACGAAGAAATATATTTAGATTTTCTTTTAATTGAGATACTTGCTAGAGTGACTTAAGGAAGAGTTTATGATTATTTTAGTGAAGGTATTTCACGGACTCTTATAGAGGGAAAACAGAAACTAGGAAGAGATTAATTAGTAGTGTTAGAGAAACATTATCAAGTGCTTGTGACAATGTTTCTGAAGAACACTCACAACGTTAATCAAGTAACCATTAATTAAATATAAGTGTTTCTAAAGAAAACTCACAATGTCAATCAAGTATATATCCATTAATTAAATATATGAATAGTGTTAAATTATCTGAAATTTTGTGAAATTTTTCTTAATAATACGGTAAATTAATTTAAAATAATCATGTTAATTATGAAATGATGCGGTGACTTCACTTGCAAACCATAATTCTATAAGCAAAAAGTCTGGCCATTAATCTTCATATAAATTTCTATACTAGTGAACTCTCGAGCAATTAGTAGGGGTTTACTGTAACTTATTGTCTTTTTTAGTTCATTCCACAAGAATTCACAGGATTGGGAAACACCAAAGAGGTAAGTGCAGATACAGATGATAACAGCCTAAGAAGCAACATATTTATTTGCATGGCATGGCTGAAGATTCATTACAAAGTAGTACTGTTTAACAGTTGACTAAAGAGGCTAACAAGTGGCAACAATAACGCATCTGTTAGCATTGAAAGATTGTTAAATTTTTGTATATTCTTAATTATGACCATAACAGCGCCACAAACAAATTCAAAATGGAAAGAGTATCGTGTCAACGTTCCAACTATCATGTTTTTGCCTAACTCTACCAACAACAACAACAATAAAACTAAAACTAATTGGGTTCCCACCATCTTTATTTGTGTGGAGAATCAAGGATCACTACTAAAACATAGAACAAAACAGAAAAATTTTCATGCATATTAATAACCTATGATTACACTGGCACATCATGTCCACCGTACTTTTTAGTAAGCTCAATTGCGCGTAACTCCAATATTCAACAGCAGTCTTTAGAAAAGAATCATATTAAGTTCATGTTCATAATGAATGAATAAGAGAATATGCTGTGACTAATGAACCAACTTGAGAAAGATCTTGTGATTTCAAATTCACTAAAAAAATTAAATCATTTATGTATTTATATAAGAAAAACTTTGTTTTTATGTTGATCACTAGAATAATAATTAGAAAAAAAAAAAAAAAAACAACAACAACAACAAAATTAGAATGCAAGTTTATAGTTTTCAAAATATAAAAAAATGGGTGTACATACTGTTGATCCTGTGCATGGGAGGTTGAAAGTGGTAACCTGCAGTTCCTTTTACATGCTTGAATTTAACCGCAGAAAGAGACTGAAGCTCTGGAAACACCTTGTGAGAGGCTTGGACGCCATTGTTGCTAATTGCACATAAACAAGTAACTAATATAGCAACTGAGAGACATTTTGATATCTCCATTGAAAAGGAAAACGGCATTGTTTGTGAGGGAAGAATATATATGTGGAGATAAAGGAGAATGTAAAGATGGATAAATATATAGAGAGATTGGAGAGAGATCAAGGAAGAATTAAATTTACATTAGTAATATAACATTTGAAATTTTTAGCATTAAAGTTACTAGGAGCAAACTTACCAAATAACATATTATAATTTGAGGGTTAATTATAAAAATATTAGATTAGGATTAACAATTTTTTTTCCAAAAGCACAATTGCAACAACTTTACTTCCAAAAGATCTACTATTTAAAGCTCGACTTGGACAAACCCTTCCAAACATAGCCTAGTCACAATGATATAATAACCGATTTGGTGTTTAAAATGTTGTTATAAGGCCTACTGTCTAATTGGAAATCACTAGATTTGACGCGCTTTTCCTGCAACTCTCAAAAAATAGCTCTAGCTTCATATAAATGCCCAGCCTTAGAAGGAACATCCATTAATATACAATATGGCATCTGCAAAATGTTTTGTATACACAAAGCAATGGAATTACATTTTAAAAAGTACAAAAGAATTGAGAAATTGTGCATCCAAGAAGGTTTGTAAGAACACATAAGATTATGAATTGTTGCTATCTGGTATACATATAAGTAGAAGCCGTTCCTACAAAACAGTAGGCAAATTCATTCTCAACAAATAAAATTTCGATTCAAGAGCTTGCAAAAAATGTTTTTGATTTAAACAACAATGAATTAAAGCTATAAGCTTTGATAATAAATGACCACCAAGTCATGCTGCATGTTTCAAAATTATGCTATAAATAAAACTAAAATAATCCTCACAAAAGCAGCAAAAAGAACATAATATTTTGAAGATGAATTGCATGTTTCAAAATTATGCTATAAATAAAACTAAAATAATCCTCACAAAAGCAGCAAAAGGAACATAATATTTTGAAGATGAACTGCCTCAGCCCAATTTGTGAAGTCCATTTTCTTAAGAGTGAAATCAACAACCTTAACAGATTAAGAGTGAAAACAGTATCTTGATCATCTAAATATAATCAATAAAAGTCAAAAATGTACTTCATCTTCAACATAGCCTAAAGTGTCCAATTCAGCTAATAACTCCCTTGATTTTTCAAACAAGCCTCATTTAACATATACCTTAAACAAAGTTGTCAGTATTACCTGCATGCATTTGCAAAGTGGTAATGAAAACACAATCACCAGTCTTCACAGGAAGTTCAAATTAATTTTCAAAAGCACATCAAACAAAATGGATACAGTGACATTTACCTAAAATGCAAACCAAGTTAAAAATTGCAGCTAAACACAATAAAGAAAAAAAAAGGGGGGGGGGGGGGGGGGGGGGGGGGTAACAGGAAAACTACAGCCTTATTTGTATTTTCGACCCAAATGTAAATGAAATTAAAGTTTGTAACAAATGGATTACTCTATTATAGCATACCACATAAGGCTGTGGTAGGATATCAGTCCAAAGAAGAGATGAAAGGGGAAAAAATAGAACACCAGTAACTAAACATAGATGTCTATACGTAACTTAAGATGTTGAGTGGGTCGGATAGGTCGAAGCATGACTTAACCCAAGATGATTTCAGAGGCCGACATTTAGATCTGGTTGAGCCAAGTCGTTCGGCATGATAGACATAACAACACAATTTTATTTTTCATAATTTTTTTTATACAATTTATAATAAAACTTAGTCGATAAAAGTCATTTTAACCCCAAATTTGAATAATTTCATAATTGTTTTGAAAAGGATTAAAATAATAATTAACAAAAGTTCTTTACCTACGGGGCAGTTTGATTTGCGTTGGGTTGCAGGGCCTTTTTGGTCATGGCTCTAAAATCCAGGCTGCAGACAGGCACAACCAACAGTATACTTGGGTCATGATACAACGAGCTTTGCCAGCCTGGCCCAGTTTACATGTCTACACTAAATGTAATTCAGACCTCCCAGACACATCATGGTAACAACCATAAGAATCGTAATCCCCAATTTACACTGGCAAGATAAACATGAAGACAAACCTTATTTGGCACTAGCCCTAAAAATTTCATCTCTTGTACCAACTCATCAGCCTTCTTGTTGTAGTTTCCACTCGAAGAGTAAGCATTGAGTACAGAGCTATAGTGTTGTTATAATTCCTGAACCAGTTCTAACGCCTTAGGATAGCCATGCTTAACTTTAATGCAACATGAAAACAGCTAAGGATGACAAAAGGCAACAATTATGAAGAGTAATAAAAAAATTATAACAGATAAAATGGCATCATTTATAACAATGTTTTCTACTCTCCTATTCAGAGTAAGAATATCTTATTCCAAAAATTGTATAGGATTTAGTATACAATTATAAATCTAATCCTCAATATTTTTATTTCATCAGAAGTTGGGACTTGGAGTTGCATTCCGACAACACACCCTGATGCTATCCCACAACTATACATTACTTTTCAAAAAGTTACATTTCTTCTAAAAAATACGTCACATCTCTTATCCTACACTTGTTCACATATCCAAATAAAGAGCAGACCATCAAATAAAATTAAGAGATATAGTTTTTCTAATCAAATGAATATATAACAGACATATAAAAGTTGACTCTCTTATTGATGTCAACACAATTGTTGGTCACAACAGTAATGCAAAGAACATATTTAACCAACACGCCAACTATGTACACCAACAAATGATGTGGATAGACTTCCATCATCAATTTACCAACTGCCACAGTAAACTCTGCCAGAGAATAATAGCTTTGTATGGAGTAGCTAATTTGTAATTTGCTCAAAATAAAATTATTAGAATCAAACCAGAATTAGAAGACATACGAAAAAAGAAAAAAAAAAGAAAAAAAGAAAAGAAAAGAAAAGAGAGGTACACTTGAAACACCAAAAACATAGTAAGCAAGACAAACAAAGTATAATACAAGAGGATAAAGAAGCAATATTATTAGTTAAAACATGAATTGTGAGGCCTCTCAAAGAAGTTAGTTGTTGGACCTGAGACAGATGATGGATGTCATCTCCTTTGGTTCCCAAAAATGCCTCAATATAACATTCAAGTCTTGTACCTTCTAAACCTCTCCTAATTTGCACATAAACATTGAAAATCAATAAATAAAAAAAATAATAACAAATTCAACAAAATCCCAGTTGCAAGAACAAGCGAATTAACTTTTATTTAAAAATTTTCACAAGCATTACATGCAGCCCTAGAAACATTGAAATAATTTTTTAAAAAAATCAAACATCTAACAACTCAAAACAAAATGTCCAATGACATTTAAAAACTTTCTCAAACTAAAATACATACATTTACCCCATAAATCACCTTATAATCCTTCATCAACACATAAATCAACCTAAGTTAAAAAAAACAAACATAAACACATGAACGTCACAAATAAACTAAGTTAAAAAAATTAAATAAATGGATAACACTGGGTCTCTTTCGTCGGAGACCAGGGGGTGTCCGGCGAAGGAAACCAAACAGTCTCCATCACATGGAGACCACCCTACTGTCCGGCGAAGGAAATCAAACAGTCCTGGTCTTCGACGAAGGAAATGGAGACCGTTTGTTTTCCTTCGACGGACACCCTTGGTCTCTGGCGAAGGAGACTCTATGTTATTCATGCTGCTGACCTTTTGAAAATAGAAGAAGAAGAAGATGTTCTCCATGTTGACATTTGGTTTTTTACGAAGAAGAAGAAGAAAAAGACGAAGAAGACGTACATGGAAGAAGAAGAAGAAGAAGAAGAAGAAGAAAATGGAAGATGAAGCATTGGACGGTCAAATGGAAGAAAAACATATAAATTTTTTGTTATATTTTAATATTTTTTGTGCAATGATGGACGGGCGATAATTTGTTTTAATTTTTTATAAATTTTTTTAATATTATTTAATAATTTTTTTCTTCTTTTGAAATGAGATTTTTTTTTATTTATTATTTTATTTCTACCATCCATAATTATGATGGATGGTGAAGATGCAATTGGTTTTTTTCAAAATAATTTATTTTAATTTAATCAATTAATATTATTATATATTTTGTTTTGTTTGGATAGTTTTATCGTTCTATATTAATAGTTAATTATTGACTTTGAACATCCAAATGAATTGTAGGGGTTTTTTGGGTATTTCAATAAATTAAAGAGGCTTTTTGGGCCATGCCTATAAATATGGGGGAGTTTTTAGTGATTTTAGTTAGGGGGCTTTTTGGCTAGTATGCCAAGACAAGGAGGGAATTAAAATAATCCATATACATAACTAAAGATCTTGAGTTGGCCAGGTACACCAGAACATTACTCAACCCAACATGACTTCAGAGGCCGACGTTTAGATCAGGTTAGGCAAAGTTCTCCGACATGATATACATGACAACACGATTAAAATGTCAACTTCATAAAAATTTAGTTTGTTAATAATATTATATAATTATAATATTATTATGAAAAAAATGTATTATTTTATTTAGTTCAAATTAGTGTTTTTTTTTTCCAATAAAACCGATTCGAATTGAAAATCAAATCTAAATTTATAGAAAAGAAAATATATCATTTTGTCTACTATTGGAGACTTCGAAGTCATTGATATCTAGATATTAAACTAAAATACTGATTTAAAATGATAATACCCAATTATGAATCTCACATTTTGATAATTTTTGTATGATATTCTCTTTCAACATGGCTTCATTATACAACATAAGATTTGTCTTTGTTTTATTGCACCTCATTACAACCCCATTTGTAAACTAAAGGCAAGAATCCACTTCATGAATTTGCTTGGACTCATGTTCATTTCATTTACAGTTGTCTTAAATACCTAAAAATAAATAAAAGAAAAACTAATTAAGTTTAATTAAAAAACTTATATGTTGAAAATTTTGATATAGTGTTTCTCATTTGGTATGATTAAATAATATAATTGTCGATGTTAGAATTTAATCAACCTAAACTCAGAGATTCTAGGTTCAGACTACAATTTTGATAACAAGAAGCAATGAAAGTGGATAAAAACAACTAAAACTGAAAGGGGGAAAGAAAGAACAATGCAAAAAAGAGAATTTTCTATGTGGTTTAGTAAGTATGCCTACATCCATAGGTGTCACTCTGAACAATTTGATAGAGTAACGGAACTACTAATGAGAGTTATTCATATATACTTAAGATTGTATTGCAAGATGTATTGTCTATAAATGTCTCTCTCTCTCTCTCTCTCTCTCTCTCTCTCTCTCTCTCTCTCTCTCTCTCTCTCTCTCTCTCTCTTTTAATTTAACTTTTCCCTAGTTTCAAAATATAATTTATTGTATATTTACATTGTTAATTATAAAAATAACTTAATAACTTCTAAAATAAAAATATTTAATTATTATTATTATTTCCGAATTCTTATCTTATAACTAATAATGTCAAATGAAATATAATATTAAAACTTTACAATACATTTTTCAAAAATATTATTCAAAAAAATATAGTTTAAGAAATCGTCATGCACTTATTAATTTGATGAGAAAAATTAATATCTAAAATAACTGACATAAAAACATATTAATTACTTGAAAGAGTTTTCTTTAATTGCTTTAGCAATTTAAATATGCCTGCTCGATAAAAATGAGAATTAAGAATTATGAGATTGGATAATATTAAAAACACATCAATTTTATGAATACAAATTGGATCTAAAAGTCTATTGTATGATTTTTTAAAAAAAAAATTCTGTTTTGTGATTCATTAGTATTTTATTTAATGAACTGTTATTTTTAATTATGGTTGAATGTTGTGAGGATATGTAAGAGTAATTATAGCTAAAAGTTGAGCGTTTATCCTTTTGTCTTTTTTATTAAGGTTTTTTTGGCTGTATTAATTTAGCATACAACTGTCAAATAATTAAAGATTTGCTCTTTTTTTTTTTTTTAATTATATTACATTACTGAAATTGATCCAGAAAATAATCGAGATCAAGCGAAATTAAACATTGATGACACGACTTGAAAAGTGATTCCTAAACAGGAGGGGACGACTTACATATAGGTGGTGAGACCATCCTCATAAAGGAGGGAGAAAGCAACAAAGGCTGCCACTAGGTGTTGAACTCTCCTCTTATGATAGAGGTGGGTGTATAAAATTGTGCTCAACCATTGCACCGGAGCAACTTTTGATAAAATTTTTTCAAATTGATTCAATAATGTAATTTCTTTTATATTTTAGTACATTTTAGAAGTACATACACAATAGGAAATTAACGATTTTAAAATAAAAGTTGTTCTTTATTTAACTTTGGATAATTGTATTCAATGAATCTTTTGTTTATTTTTGTTTTTATTTTTTTTCTCTTATAATCTCATCTTTAAGGGAAATTTATTTATCTCTTTTACAAAGTGGTTGAAAGCTATGGGTGTGATCATAAAATTGTGATCCCTATATATGATTCAAGTTTTACGTTGGGATCATTTTTTTTTTCTTGGGTTAAATTCCTCAAATTAAGTGTCCATGAAAATTTCTTCTCCCTTCCTTAATATCAGTGTTCCAAAACTCGCTACTCGCTACTCGACCGGCGAGGCAGCGAGCAGCGAGTACTCGGCTACTCGGAGAGTACTCGGTTTGACCGTCGGTCAACGGTCAACCCGTTGACCTACGGTCAAACCCGGTCAAACCTGTAAAAAATAAAATTTTAAAATTTTATGTATGATTAAAATATAATCATATGATCATAAAAACTTTTAAAATCAATCTCATGCAACATCCAAAACCACTTTAACATAATTATATAATTACAACTTTTAAAATTTCGGCAATAAAACGACTATATTTTCAACAATTCCACCTGCAATATACAAAAATAATAACACTTCAAAAATCTTTCATATCTAAATTACTTAAAACCTCCCATCCTTCTTTCATTCTCAAACACAAGTACACAACCAACATTATATATAATATGTAAATAATAACATAGCAAAAACTCAAGAATAAAATAGTCATCAAAAGAGAAAGTTTATGAAAGTATGTTAAGGACTTAAAGCCCTAAAAATCTTAAGGGCGAGAAGGATGATGTAACCAATCTTCATCATCTCCATAAATGTCTTCCATAACTTGTTCATTATCAGACTCAAACTCTACATCAATGTTCTTCTCCCCCCTCTCCTCCTCTTCCTCCTCTCCAGAATTAAAATCATCTTCATCAAGTTGCCTTGGTCGCTCCAAACCGGCCCCTACTTCATCATCATCATCACCTCCTGGAACAAGCCATCCTTGTGCATCAGCAGCATCAGCATTAGCTGCTAGTATCACATCAACATTCTTCTCAACCTGTTTGTTCACGTTGCTTGACAATTGTGAATTGAAATTAACAAAAACCAAATCGTTCAATTGATTTGTATTCAATCTATTCCTTTTCTTCGAATGTATCTACATAAGATATAAAAATTAAAATTGAATAAATCAGTACATATTTAAAACTTAAAACATTAAAAATAAGTTATTGATATTGCACATTTGCACTTACCCATTCAAAATTACTCCAATTTCTTTCACATCCCGATGAACTGGTTGTCAATGAAAGAATCCTTTTTGCCAATTTAAGAATATTAGGTGTGTGACTTCCAAACATACTCCACCAAGTAACTACACCATAAAACATAATCAAATATAAAACTAGTTATTGGAAGATATATTTTCATAAATACAATGTGAAAAATATAATCTATAATAGGAATTAGTAAACAAGTTAAACAACTAAAAACAATTTATATAAATTATAATATTCGATTTTTTACCTGGATCCTTAGAATCACTGTCACATCCTCTAATGGCCAATAGTCTCCCAAAAGGACCATCCTTCATTTGATACAATGGCCATTCAGTCATGATAATTACATCTTGAGAAGCTATATCACCATGATGAAAAATCTCCACACACTCCATAAAGCCATTCAACAACTCAGTTTCATCAGAAATGCTTGAATCCTTGTAGTGGTAATAGGGGTTTAATAGAAATGCCGTCTTATGCAATGGAGAATCTAGCCTATCTTTCATTTTTGAGTCAATTATTTCAATAATTGACCGATAATTATTTTCCACATTGTTCAAGGCCTCTTTAATGTCTTGTTTAGCCTTTCTTAGTTCTCCATATAACCAAGGCATTGATGGCTTTCGATCCCCATCCACCAATCTCAACACTTTAATCAATGGTGCAAAAACCTTCAAACAACATGTTACACCATTCCAAAATGCCAAACTCATAACAATTTCATAAGCCAATTTCCCTTTCTTACTCTTTGAGTATTTGCACTTCTCCCATTCCTCACTACCAAACATTGTCTTCAAAGCATTTTTTTTGTCCATCAAGCTTTGCAAAGTAAGAAAAGCGGATGCAAATCTAGTCTTTCCCGGCCTCACTATATCCTTCTTTTTGGTAAAAGACCTCATCATTCCCAAGGTCTTGTGATGAGCATAAATGAAGATTGTCAACTGCTTTGCTTGCTCAATATACTTGCCGAACCTCGAAAGTTTGCCAATACTTTCAAGCATGAGGTTGATGGTGTGAGCAGCACATGAGGTCCAAAATATGTTTGGCCTATTCTCCTTCAAAATCTTGGCAGCGGCCATATTGTTGCTAGCATTGTCGGTTACTATTTGAACAACATTTGTAGGTCCGACTTGTTCAATGCATGCATTCACATATTCAAAAATATGTTGCCCGGTGTGTGCTACATCAGAACACTCTTTAGAAGAAAGGAAAGCGGTTCCTAATCTGCAATAATTAAATATCAATCCAATATAAATTAAATAATATAATATGCAACTAATATTATATAGTAGATAAATTATATGAAATTTATACCTGCAATTCACACACAAATTCATTATGCTTCTTCTTTTTCTATCCGTCCAAGCATCCGTCATAATTGAACATCCATTTTTAGCCCACTCTTCTTCTTGCCTTTTCAACAATAACTTAGTTTCGTCCACCCTATTTGGCAAATATCGCTCTCTGATTTCATAATAATTTGGAGGCCTATAACCAGGCCCAAATTGACCAATTGCTTCACAAGCACGCATGAAATCATCATTCACAACAACATGCCACGGAACGGCTCTATTAAACATCCAAGTTGTTACCCAAGTGTGCACATGATCGAGTCTCTCTTTAAAAAGTGCTTCATTGATATTTTGTTGTCGCATTGATTTCTTTGAAGTTTGTGACAACTCCGGATTAATAGGTCTTGTAAACCTATCTATTGGACCAAGATGATGAGGCTCTTTCCTTACCCCTCCTACCTCTACTTCTTCCATCTCCTCGGATTCATTGATATTAACTTCTCCTCTCTTCAATTTTTCATCAATCATCTTATTTCTCTTTTTATTTTTTGACTCCATAAGTGCATTTTTACATTTATTTATATCCTCCGGTTTGGCCTTTGAACATTTAGCCACATTTCCGGATATGTGAGCCACATGTTCTTTCAATCTATGTATCCCTCCGGACATAATCTTTCCACACAATATGCATTGCACTCTTTCCAAAACGTTTGGATCAACTAACTTCCCATAATCCCATCCAACATCACCCGAATTCCGTTTGAGAGATTGGGTAACGGAAGCGCCCGAAGATTCATTATCCATAATTGACTAATATAAAACAACCTAATCATCAACAAATATTTAAGCATTAAAACTTTTATCTAACAAACATTAATTATCAAGTATGGAAACCTTACTAGTTATCAATATGCTAAAGCTTAACATATGTTACAAAACAAATAATATAGAATGCAATATCATTAAATTATTTGAAATTTAAAACACATAACACAATAATTTAAATATCATGTTCCTATCAATTTAACAAATGTTAAAAATCCTAAACAAATTTAGTTTGTATAATCATCATTCATCAATTATCAATTCATCATCCACCCATAAACAAATATAGTTTATATAATCTCCTATTCCTATCAATTTAAGAAATATTTAAAACCCTAAACAAATCTAATTTATATAATCATCATTCATCAATTCATCATCCATACCACCCCTAAATAAATATATGTTAAAAACTATATAGAGTGGTGAAAGCAAAATGAAAAAACAAAAAAGCAAAAACAAAATGAAAACAAAATGAAAAAAAACACTCACGGACGAGGACGACCGGACGTGCAACGAGGACGATCGGTCACGGACGAGGACGATCGGTCACGGACGAGGACGACCGGACGTGCAACGAGGACGATCGGTCACGGACGAGCGACGAGGACGGAGATGGCAACGGCGAGAGGACGACGGCAGCACCTGCACGCGACGACCACGCACCAACAGCAACCAGATCGGGAAGAGGCAGAGAGCAAATGTGAGAGGGGAGAGTGCAGAAAGCAGAACAGCAGATCGGGTTCTGCTGTCTGCCCCTTTTTGATTTAATATCAGACGCCAAAACGGCGTCGTTTTGGCCAAGCCAAAACGACGCCGTTTTGGCTGAAAAAATTTTAAAAAAAAGACCGACTCGGCCGAGCCGAGTCGGCCCGAGTTGGGCCGATTTTGAATAGTAACCGAGTTGAACCCCCCGATCTGGGGGTTCTCGCCTCGGAAACCGGCCGAGCGGCGAGAACTCGGCGAGTACTCGGCCAACTCGGCCGAGTTTTTAAACCATGCTTAATATACCTTAATATATATATATATATATATATTATTGTGTGTCTTAATCTCATAATCATAATTTTTTTAGCTTGGGTTTAGAGAGGGCACGTGCCCTTCCTAGAATTTTATAATAAATTATTAAGCTTGCAAAACAAGTAAGTTCTCAAAACATATAAAGGTTTTGGTGGTATGAGTCATGTCTTTGATTTTATCACCATGGTTCGATCCTTCTCACACTCACTTTGTCTTCTATTTTTTTAAAAAATAATGAGTAAAGTATGAACAATTTCTAATAATAACATTATTAACTTAGTGAATGTTATGGATATAGTTAAAGAAAATGTCAAATATTTTTACATCATTTGAAAGTGGATTGAATTTTTTTGAAAAATATTTTGGAAGTTTCGAGATACATTTAGTTTATATAAATCCCATTTTTTCCCCTTCCATTAACTCTGTTAGCAAAAAAAAAGATTCTGACAATGATGGTACGTGAAAAGACTAAACTACCCCTCAAATAAAAATAAAAATAAAAATAAAAAATAATTAAAATTTTTATGAAAAAAAAATGGAGATTGCATCTCCACCATCCATCAACATTTAATTGATGGTGGATATTCAATCTAGAGATTGGATCTCTATTGATGCTATCCTATTTTTATTCAATGAAGAACATGAAAGCACAAATCCATTTCCCATAACGTGAACCCAGTCTACAACATCATCACCAAAATGCAACCTGCAACAACATCAAATACAGTAGCAACATAAAAAAAAATTAAAAAATAAAAATAAAAACACAATAGAACTTCTAGGTTTCCAATGGAAACCTAGAAGCTTTTGGATTTCCATCGCTAAAAATCCAGAAGTTCTAGGTTTCCATATCTAGGCTCCCATGCAATAGAAATTCAGAAACTTTTAGGTTTTTGACCATGGGTTTTTACCATCGGAAGAGACTGAGATAAGAGAACTAGATTCATTGTTGGAAGAGAGAGAGAGAGAAGTAGTAGAGGGAGAGAGGAGAAGATTATGAACCTTTTTTTTTTTTGAATTATGTTCATTATCCATCATGTGTTGATGGATTTGGACATAATTTTTTTAAAAAATATTAATGTTTTAAAATTTTTTAATACTTAAAAATTTTTTTTTGATCACCACCGTCTATTTCTAAAATAGATTATGAAGATTTTTTTTTTTTCAGTTTTTTAAATATTAAATTTGTATTTTATTAAATATTAATTTCTTTATATTTAATTTTATTTTGATAGTTTTGTCCTTTCACATTAATAGTTAAACGTTGACTTCTAACGTCTAAGTTGACGATAAGGTTTTTATTTATTTCATAAATTAATAAGGGAATAATCATGATTTCTTAAACTTAGAAAGGATCGGATTTTGGCTATTTTATCAAACTATAGGAGAAAAATAGGATTATTCTTTTTTTTTTTTAATTGATATGACAATTATTTTGTGGAGTTAAGTAAAATAAAATATATGTCTATTAAATGAATTTATGGAAGGTTTCGGATTTCTTCTTTTTAATATATATAAAAAAAAGTAAATTGAATTTTAAAGTTATATTTGAATTACAAAAAATTTGTACTAATAGACAAATACTGTAATTTTAAAAATAAATTTTGATCATTTTAAAAACCAAACATTCCCTTAACTTCTGTATACAGTAACTTTTACTTCTTCATCTTAATCATTGTTGATTAGATATGTTTGTAAATTACAGGTATGACTCTTTGGATAAAAATCTCAAGTTTAATGTCAATAGTTACAATCCATAGGAATGTAAAAATATGAGAAAATCAAAGAAAAAAAAATGTATTTTTTTCTCTAATCAGAACAGAGAATGTATTTTGTGTAAACTATTCAGAGAACAAAAGGAATAACCAAGATTCCATTAATGGAGCTTGAAGAACCAGAGGAAAAATTATATTTCTTTCTCTTGAATGAAATTTACAATCAATTCTGATAAATCATGAGTTCTGTTATGATCGTATTCATGGCATAGGCAAATGAGCCGCTAAAGGCCTAAAGAATTAGTACAGTAATAAAGGGCCTATAAAGCCCAGTCCTCAAATCGCGAAGATGAGCTTGTTGGATCCTCAAGCTCGCACCTATGACAAGTCCACCTCAGAACGCTCTCAGCTTGCCCCCATGACAGATCTACTTTAATGCACTCTCAGCTCGCATCCATACCAAGATCTATCTCAGCATATCTTCAGCTCGCGGAGACGAACAAATCAAATCATCGAGCTCGTCTCATGTAATCCCTTAGGAAACAAATGACAGGTTGTTCTAATTTCCTGATTTTACGCCGGCACAATCTCTACAATTCTCGAGAGATATTTAATGCAGCAACGATTGTACATTTAATACAATAAAGACTTTACATGAAACATTTAATACATACATGAACATGTAAGAATGATTAATGTAGTAGCAATAAATGGAGTATGGCCAAGACCAGATTAGTTGAAAATAATGATGATTTTTAGCGTGTAAGACACTCAATTATAACCCTCCATTCTCTATAAATAGGGGGAATTCATTGTAAAAAACAAGTGAATACGAGTATTACCATCATTATACTAAAATATATTCAAAGTGACCTCATGGACGTAGGCATACTTGTCGAACAACGTAAAAATCTTTCTCTGCTTTGTTTTCTTTCTCTTTTCTCCGTCTTTTATTGCTTCTTTATTATCATCCACCTACCTTAACCAACATTTAATCTTCTTTATTGTTATTTACTAACCTTAAACAATACTAATTTTCATTTATTATCTGAGCTGTAGTCTGGGCTCCTGAATCTCTAGGTCGATTAATTCTAAACGTCGACAAGTTCAATGCAGATAGTTACAGTCATGTAAAATATATGAAAAAAAAAATCAAAGAAAAGATTATGTATTTTTTTTACACAAGGGAAAAAAAAGAACATACTTTGTGCAAACTATTTAGAAAACAAAAGGAATAACCAAAATTCCATTGATGGAACTTGAAGAACCAAAGGAAAAATGATAATTTTTTTCTCTTGAATGAAATCCACAATCAATTATGATAAATCATGAGTTCAATGTAAATATTCACGGCCATGTAAAAATATGAAAAAATATCGAAGAAAAGATAATATACTTTTTTTAATACAAAAAAAGTGTAAATATCTTGTACACTATTCAAAGAACAAAGGGAATAACTTGGTTATTCCCTTTGTTTTCTAAATAGTTTACACAAAATACATTTTCTTTTTTGTATCAAAAATTGACGCAAAGTCTTACATAGATTGACTTTGGAATGGAAGTAATTCAAATAACTAAAATGAATTCATAGCTAAAGTTCACAAGTTACTATACAGTTTAACACATTGTTTTCTCCACTCATATAATCTCTCTCCTCATTAATAAAAACAAATTTATATTTTCTTCATTTTTGGCTCTCTCTTCTCTTTTCTGTTAACCCCTGTTTCCATCTTTCTCTCTCCTTCTATAAACTTGACTTATTCATCTCTTTATATACGCGCCACTTTCTTTCTCTTTGCTTGGTGATAATTTCATTTGCATCTAATTTAAAGTTTCAATTAATAAATGAAAACTATAAAATTTTATGATAAAAATAAATTAAAAAATCCAAAAGCCAAACTCTGAATTTTTTACTTCTCTTTCTCACACTAACTGGTTATTTGAATATAAGGCTTTAAGCTACAAGTTTATAGCTCATAACATGTTTTGTTTTCACATTTATAGGTACTTTTCCGTTCAATAGATTTAATTTCATGGTTTTTTTTTTCCCTAATTTGCTATTGCCACTCAACTTTACCTCCATTAACCATTAACCATGAAGTCTGACCTTGGTGTCGCCTTTCATCTTCAATTTATGAGGTGCCAGCACACCAAAACTCATGCATGACAAATTAGAAAGAAAAATGCAAAGAAAAATCAAAGAGATAATGAGATTGATTAGTGTTTAGTGGTTTATTATTTTAAAAAAGCAATGAACAAGTGTCATGCATATAAGCATGAACAAGTATCATTGAGAATTATTCATTATTACTAGCAATATGTTATGTTTATTTAGAAATATTTTTATAAAAAATTATATTTATTCATTGGGTGTTAATATTCATTCTTTCGTAAAATCCATTTTTTTTAAGTATCCGATGCATATTCGTATTGATTATTATTTATCATTATCGTGAAAATAGCCACATGGTGATGATAAAATGCAGTAATATTATTTTAAGTAGAAACATTTTACATCAATGTATATTATTTCTAATTAACCAGATTTTTAAATGTGTTTCCAAAATAGTTTTGGAAGCGAAATATCTTTTTTAGAATTTTATGAATATTCTACATGTTGTTTATTAAATCGAATTTTCAATTAGAAACATACTGGTTTTTCAAGGGATTCTTCTGGACTTAGGATAGGAGTCAGAATGGGTCTTGTTAGTAAAACCCCAAATAATATAAAACGGAAGTTGAAGTTCCTTTTTTAATCCAAAAGGCAAGAAACACCTAGATATAGAGAAAATGATGAAGCTTTCTCAACATTAAAAGAATATTGTTATTATAAAATTAAATAAATAATAAATTAGGTATAGATAAGGTGTACTTATAAAAATAAAGTATAATAAAATTAAATAATATGAGAAATCTTGGTATTAAGTGTACTTTAAAAACAAATAAAGAAATTTTAAATTTTTTATAGGGTGTGCAAACAAAAGGGGTGTACATATAATTTTTAAGGGTTTAAAATATCACCACTCTTTATTTTATAAGAGCTAGGGGTAATAGTGAGAAAATTTTATTTCAAGCTTAAATATGAGTTTAGACCCATTATTTTAAAGAAATGTCATTACTAAATGAGTTCTCATGACTTGCTAACTGAATCCAATTATAAGTCAAACCTAATTGTGATTAAAAGAAAGAAAGTCATTATTAAATGAGTTAATGAACTTGTTAAATAAGTTCATAAGAAATAATAAATGAGTCCATTTAAATTTAAAAAACCATGAGTTTCTAGACAAAATTTTTCTATTTTCTCCTTTTTTTTTTTTTTTTTTTCCTTTTGAGCCTATGGAATTTATTAAATGAGCTCATTTAAGAATAAAAGCCCAAACAATATTGAATTATGTTTACTTTGAATACACCCCTTTGATTTGTTAAATACACGCCTTTGAATATATATATGTATATATACAAATATATGAGCAACTAGTGTATATATTTTCTACTAACAAGGGTTTTTACAAACAAATGACTACTTAATGTGAAGAATGCTTTTGCAGATTCCATCATGTTGCTGGTTTTCTCTTCGGCTTGGCCCTTGGCCTCTCCAGCATGACAACTCATCTTCCCAGAATTGTCTACCACCTTTGGTAATTCTTGATTTGGTGGTGTTAGCACAAAAATGTAATATTTTTGTAGAGATCAGATTGCATTTAACAAACTCATCTTTGCAACTATTTATAGCTAACAAAACCAGCCATTGCTTGACATGTGTCATGTCTAGTGGAATGCAACTTGATAGGTGTCATTCTCTCGTTTGTTAAAACTATCACATGTAACTATAGTTGTGGATTGGCTGCATATCTTAGGCCTTTTGACCAGGTGAATTATGTATTCTATCCTCATCACTCTCACGTACTCAAGATGGACTTCAAGTTACAAGTAATTTATTTACAAAATGTAAAGGAGCTAAACATTAACTTTTCAGATTTATTTACAAACATAAATGATTATATTTAGAAAACTATGACTACAAGTATATTAAAGAAAACAAAATTATCAAAAAATTTCACTTCCACTAAAATATGAGAACAATATTTGCAAATAAAAGGATATGTTCATAAGTTTAAATATATTTATATATATTCGTATGTATGAGGTAAAGAAGAAAAATAGAGTACTTATCTTATTTTAATAAGAAAAATGTTTATTGTTGTATAGACAGTCTAAGAAATGGAGAAGAGAGAGAGGAAGAAGTAACATGTATTTTTTTTTTTTTCAAAAAAAAAAAAATTGAGGGATAATTAATGCTCTTCCAGATGAGAAAAACAAACGTGAGCTAGAAGCAAAGAGAGCAAAGAAAAGAAAATACATAATTTTGCAGTAAAAGTCACATGTGTGATTAAGCACTAATTATATATAGCATACCCTATACACAATCTCAAATTTATAACATTATTGCTGACCTTAATATACTAATGTATCCGGAAACAATTTTTCCCCACATTATTTATTGGAAAAATAGGATCGTCAATGTCTGTTAGATCAATGTTGCAACAATTTGTAGATCATCAGTATACGATGAAGTGATAATGATTTAGTGACAAACCTTAAAGGAACATATACCTATATATATACGGTCCATTTCCTTGCATTGAATACGTATTTGGAATGGATCAAAGACATTGCCATGTAACTGAACATCAAAGGAATAAGAAAATCATCAATTAATAGAATAAATTATTTTATAAGTATAATTCGAAATTAGGATTTCTAACCATCAAGGGGGTAAAAAGAACAAAGAGAAAACTAATAGCTTTTAACTCACTCAAATAAGTTCTGCAAGGACATTCAAGCAAATAAGAAACTAAGAAAAGAAATTATCTTTATTATCTGAACTGAACATGAAAATTTGGTTGAGATACTTTTGTATTCTTATTATTTGAGCAGAAAAATTATTAAAACCTATTGCGACTATAGTAAGGGTGTTAAATACAAAATCCTACAATAGCACGGATTAGTATAGAGTCAAATTTAATTCCTCAAAGCATCCAATGTGAAACTGCCTAACAAGACATTTTTAAAGCATCAACCATCCACTAACAAGATGCTATATCCTAGCTTTCCCATCAAACACTGCATATCAGTATTATCATCTAAATCATTCTTAATTGACAAAACTACATGTTTACACTTGAACATAATGGAAAGTAGACACTATCTAATAATAAATTAAATTATCTGTCAAAATAATAGTACATTAAGAGAGGGAACCAGACAAATACATACACATATGATATACCTCATAACATTGAAATAAGAAGAAAACCTGGTTAATGGACCCGCCAAGATGATGCTCATGCTGTAGGAAACGTGTAATCAATAAAACCTGCAAGAAGATCAGAAGGCTTATAGATTCATATCCCAAATAATTCAAATCAATTAGGCTTTTGACCAGCAAAAGGAAACAAGTAAAAACAAACACTAAGAGTTACTAGTTTCTTACAATAAAATAAAATCAAATGTATGCACAAAAACTTTGTTGATATACTAATTCAAAAGAAATTGAGGCCAGAGAACAAAATTTTCCATGGCCTTGAAGTTATCTACTTGACAGGCAAAACTTATTACAATGAGGTCCACATGTACTATGTTTCTTGATACCCAAAAAAAAAAAAAATCCTCATTATCGAAAGCTAGCAAAAGAGCATGAAAGCTTAGCACCCAAAGATATATAGAAGCAATTTCAATACCTAGGCCACAGGAATTAAAGTTAGGCTTGACTTAAGATAACCATTTGAATGCTTGTTGAAATTAACTGGACAAAGACAAAATAAAAAATTATGATGCCACACATTTGACAGGAATTCCAGATTTTGTACACCGTCTGTCTCTAAATATCCAAGGCTATTCTGTAGTAAATGATTTTTTAATGCTTAAGTGTTTGAATGTATGGCCTTGACATGAATAAATGAGGTAAAGTATTGATCTAGACAGCCCAAATTGGCAAAAATCAAGAATTTTTTAAGTTTTGTTTAGTTTACTCTCACCTTTCTCTGCATTTTGACAGACTATATGTCAAAAAGTATCATGGATGCTTAACGAATCCACACCAGATTCATGTATCTTACCAAACACTTGATATTAATCGGTCCTCAACTATTTCCAACAAACTGACGCAGCCGACAAACACAAAAACATATCTTAATCTTTTACTTCCATTCGTTTTAGTATGATCATTAGAAAAGTAAGTTGGTACTCTGTTTTATCAATTGGAAAAACTGGTTTAGTTGTTTGTACAGCCTAGTTACATACATATTTTGTAAAATAGTCTATACCTGTATTAAGATAAATAGGGCACAACATCAAAATTCCATGGTCAAATTTTTGACATATGCATGGAAATGAGTACTACTGGACAGCTCACCAGACAATAAGAACTTAAGGCATTAGAATAGGATTGGTCCAAACTGACATCTGCCATGAACTGTTTTAATACCAAAGCAAGTGGTTTTGAAGCAGGAAATTGCTCAGCAACTCCTTGACCTGCAAGCAACAACTCGAAATATACGATACTAAATGAACCATAATGATAATCTAAATGATATAACTTAAATTTGTCAATGCTCTCAAATGTTTATCAAAACACCCAGTGAAAAATGCAAATAGATTAACTTAAACCCTGTAACATTCACCTATCTAGTAAATCATTTGATAACAAATTTAAGCATTCTGCCACAAACACTAGGATCTATAATTTTAGATTTTCTTAGAATGAATTTAATTGATATCAGATCAGTAGGAAATTCCACCACAAGCACAATAGGTATCTAAGGGCAGAAGAAATAGCAATATGTAAGGGAAAATAAACACATAGTCTATAGCAGAGTAGAATGAAAACTAAGACTTAAGAAAAGATTAGACATTACAGCTGTATTTTTGAAAGTCTGCAAAGAATCATTTTTTACTGACTCCTGATTAGCACGATACCTAGCAGCATGCTGAAAGACAGATGTGGAAATGTCAATCTTCCATAAACAATGATAGTGTTCTATTGGAAACTCCAAACGTTTCAATCAGAAGAAATAGACAAAATTACAGCTGTACCAATTAATGAACAACCATACCTGAACACAAGTTTCTTTAATACCATTACGTCCCTCCAAGATACTAGCTTCTTTGATAGGTTCCTAAAGAAAATGCCCGCAGATAAGTTTCTTCCCATAATACTAGCACACCAAAGGTGTAGGAAATCAATAGGTAAATACAGAGAGAAAGCACATACCAGGTTCCTCACTGGTGGGAGACAAACCACAAGGTCCACATCACTAGTAGGAAGTGCTAAACGGCCGGTTACATTTGAACCAAAGATTTTTGTGCTGGACTTGGGCCACAAAACTTGGAGAGACCGTCTGACCCGCTTGACACCCCAATTGATATAAGGCTTACGAGCTGTGTTCTCTGCAGCAACCTTGGATACCATCATATCAAACAATCAAAAAATTGCAGATGTCCATGAATAATACTCAAAGCAATATAATTCTGGTGTCAGTTGAAATTGAAGAAAAGACAAACAAGCTCATACCTGTTTGCAGAAAGTGTCAATTTCATCAAGAAGTAGGCTGTGCATTAAAGAAAGTGATCCTTTTCTAGTAGGGCAGTTGTGTGATTCTAGTTGATGCAATGGAAATGCCACATCTCGCTCTGTAATGATATATCAAAAATCAATGACTCTAATGTCGCATGCAATCGGTTAAAAGAGTATGAGGATAATTAATGTGCTTCATTCATGCTAAACCAAATGCCCTTCTTGATTCATTCTCATCCACCAATTTTCTCAGTTTCTCCGCATCATCCCATCTACCATCATCTGCATACAAATCTAACAAAATCATGCAATAGGTTGTATTGTTTGGGTCCAAGGCACTGAGGAAGACATATATGAAAAGTAAGAGTACGTATATGATCCACTATATTTAATAAAATTTTATTTTATTTTTTTATGTTTTAATGTAAATATATATATAACTCTTCTAAGGTGCACGGTTAAATTTATAATTAGTAGATTATGTCAACTTTCAAATTAAAATATTATTATATTATTTATTACCTTAGATTTTATCAATAAAAAATATAAACCAATCTCATATAATATTCATATCTCTTAAAAAAAAAAAAAAAGGAAGTTTACTCTAATATAATGTTCTGGTAAATTTCATAATTTCATTAGGGAAATAATTTTTTTTTCCTAAGTTTCTCTTTTGTTATAATTTTTCTTTATGATTGATAATTCACTGCATAAAGTTTATTTAGGAAATTAAGTAGATTATGTGCCTTTTTAAAGTGTCAATCGTATTTAAATAAGGATTTTATTGCAACGTGAATAATATCAAATATTTTGTTAGGATCAAAGTAAGGATTTATGATCTTATAAAAATATATAGACTAGAAATATCATGTATGTGATGACCATTAGAATGGGTAACTTTAGTTATTTCGATAGTGTAAAATAAACAGATAAATTGGTCAATAAAACATATATGACTAGGCATGTGGTATATATGTGTGTTTATAACTTATAAAATTTTAAATTAAATATCATATAATTATATTTATTTTATATTGAAAAAATAGTTGAAAAATGAGTGAGTAAAGTATATCTTGGGCCTGTGTGGTCCAATTAGAGTTGGGCTGTGCGGAGCCCACTGCCCTGAGCAGAGCCCATGCTGTGGTCCATCTGTTTTTGTTGCTTGTACAAATGAACAATGACAGCTGAGGAGATGTTTGTCCAAACCAATGGCACTGGGGAGGGTAGAGGTGAAGAGAGTCATAGGGCTGTTTATTTTTCTCAACTGATTAATTACAGGTGTATAAATACATGGAAGATGCTGACTCATGGATTTGCTGGTTTATTTTGTTTTGGGTATCAATAATTAACTTGACTAAATTCCTAGTTGAAAGACAATAATAATGATAATAATGATAGTTGGTATACAACTACCAAATTCAAATCTCAAAGTTTTGTGATCGAGCATTATGACCATAGAAGATGAGGACAATTTTGTTTCTCTAAGAGGATCCCGATACTAAAGAGGACCACATGGCCAAATTTTTTTTTTTTTTTTTTAAATGTATATATATATATA
>CM034465.1:6511920-6530013 GCA_019925255.1 Litchi chinensis | reverse complement strand
CACAATTAGGTTTGACTTATAATTGGATTCAGTTAGCAAGTCATGAGAACTCATTTAGTAATGACATTTCTTTAAAATAATGGGTCTAAACTCATATTTAAGCTTGAAATAAAATTTTCTCACTATTACCCTTAGCTCTTATAAAATAAAGAGTGGTGATATTTTAAACCCTTAAAAATTATATGTACACCCCTTTTGTTTGCACACCCTATAAAAAATTTAAAATTTCTTTATTTGTTTTTAAAGTACACTTAATACCAAGATTTCTCATATTATTTAATTTTATTATACTTTATTTTTATAAGTACACCTTATCTATACCTAATTTATTATTTATTTAATTTTATAATAACAATATTCTTTTAATGTTGAGAAAGCTTCATCATTTTCTCTATATCTAGGTGTTTCTTGCCTTTTGGATTAAAAAAGGAACTTCAACTTCCGTTTTATATTATTTGGGGTTTTACCGACAAGACCCATTCTGACTCCTATCCTAAGTCCAGAAGAATCCCTTGAAAAACCAGTATGTTTCTAATTGAAAATTCGATTTAATAAACAACATGTAGAATATTCATAAAATTCTAAAAAAGATATTTCGCTTCCAAAACTATTTTGGAAACACATTTAAAAATCTGGTTAATTAGAAATAATATACATTGATGTAAAATGTTTCTACTTAAAATAATATTACTGCATTTTATCATCACCATGTGGCTATTTTCACGATAATGATAAATAATAATCAATACGAATATGCATCGGATACTTAAAAAAAATGGATTTTACGAAAGAATGAATATTAACACCCAATGAATAAATATAATTTTTTATAAAAATATTTCTAAATAAACATAACATATTGCTAGTAATAATGAATAATTCTCAATGATACTTGTTCATGCTTATATGCATGACACTTGTTCATTGCTTTTTTAAAATAATAAACCACTAAACAATAATCAATCTCATTATCTCTTTGATTTTTCTTTGCATTTTTCTTTCTAATTTGTCATGCATGAGTTTTGGTGTGCTGGCACCTCATAAATTGAAGATGAAAGGCGACACCAAGGTCAGACTTCATGGTTAATGGTTAATGGAGGTAAAGTTGAGTGGCAATAGCAAATTAGGAAAAAAAAAAAAAAAACCATGAAATTAAATCTATTGAACGGAAAAGTACCTATAAATGTGAAAACAAAACATGTTATGAGCTATAAACTTGTAGCTTAAAGCCTTATATTCAAATAACCAGTTAGTGTGAGAAAGAGAAGTAAAAAATTCAGAGTTTGGCTTTTGGATTTTTTAATTTATTTTTATCATAAAATTTTATAGTTTTCATTTATTAATTGAAACTTTAAATTAGATGCAAATGAAATTATCACCAAGCAAAGAGAAAGAAAGTGGCGCGTATATAAAGAGATGAATAAGTCAAGTTTATAGAAGGAGAGAGAAAGATGGAAACAGGGGTTAACAGAAAAGAGAAGAGAGAGCCAAAAATGAAGAAAATATAA
This sequence comes from Litchi chinensis, assembly GCA_019925255.1. Classification (NCBI taxonomy): domain Eukaryota; kingdom Viridiplantae; phylum Streptophyta; class Magnoliopsida; order Sapindales; family Sapindaceae; genus Litchi; species Litchi chinensis. The sequence goes on along the minus strand of CM034465.1, from coordinate 6,528,505 downwards.
ATTTGTTTTTATTAATGAGGAGAGAGATTATATGAGTGGAGAAAACAATATGTGTCAAACTGTATAGTAACTTGTGAACTTTAGCTATGAATTCATCTTAGTTATTTGAATTACTTCCATTCCAAAGTCAATCTATGTAAGACTTTGCGTCAATTTTTGATACAAAAAAGAGAATGTATTTTGTGTAAACTATTTAGAAAACAAAGGGAATAACCAAGTTATTCCCTTTGTTCTTTGAATAGTGTACAAGATATTTACACTTTTTTTGTATTAAAAAAAGTATATTATCTTTTCTTCAATATTTTTTCATATTTTTACATGGCCGTGAATATTTACATTGAACTCATGATTTATCATAATTGATTGTGGATTTCATTCAAGAGAAAAAATTATCATTTTTCCTCTGGTTCTTCAAGTTCCATCAATGGAATTTTGGTTATTCCTTTTGTTTTCTAAATAGTTTGCACAAAGTATGTTCTTTTTTTTCCCTTGTGTAAAAAAAATACATAATCTTTTCTTTGATTTTTTTTTTCATATATTTTACATGACTGTAACTATCTGTATTGAACTTATCGACGTTTGGAATTAATCGACCTGGAGATTCAGGAGCCCAGACTACAACTCAGATAATAAATGAAAATTAGTATTGTTTAAGGTTAGTAAATAACAATAAAGAAGATTAAATGTTGGTTAAGGTGGGTGGATGATAATAAAGAAACAATAAAAGACGGAGAAAAGAGAAAGAAAACAAAGCAGAGAAAGATTTTTACGTTGTTCGACAAGTATGCCTACGTCCATAAGGTCACTTTGAATATATTTTAGTATAATGATGGTAATACTCGTATTCACTTGTTTTTTACAATGAATTCTCCCTATTTATAGAGAATGAAGGGTTATAATTGAGTGTCTTACACGCTAAAAATCATCATTATTTTCAACTAATCTGGTCTTGGTCATACTCCATTTATTGCTACTACATTAATCATTCTTACATGTTCATGTATGTATTAAATGTTTCATGTAAAGTCTTTATTGTATTAAATGTACAATCGTTGCCGCATTAAATATCTCTCGAGAACTGTAGAGATTGTGCCGGCGTAAAATCAGGGAATTAGAACAATCTGTCATCTGTTTCCTAAGGGATTACATGAGGCGAGCTCGATGATTTGATTTGTTCGTCTCCGCGAGCTGAAGATATGCTGAGATAGATCTTGGTATGGACGCGAGCTGAGAGTGCATTAAAGTAGATCTGTCATGAGGGCAAGCTGAGAGCGTTCTGAGGTGGACTTGTCATAGGTGTGAGCTTGAGGATCCAACGAGCTCATCTTCGCGATTTGAGGACTGGGCTTTATAGGCCCTTTATTACTGTACTAATTCTTTAGGCCTTTAGCGGCTCATTTGCCTATGCCATGAATACGATCATAACAGAACTCATGATTTATCAGAATTGATTGTAAATTTCATTCAAGAGAAAGAAATATAATTTTTCCTCTGGTTCTTCAAGCTCCATTAATGGAATCTTGGTTATTCCTTTTGTTCTCTGAATAGTTTACACAAAATACATTCTCTGTTCTCATTAGAGAAAAAAATACATTCTTTTTTCTTTGATTTTCTCATATTTTTACATTCCTATGGATTGTAACTATTGACATTAAACTTGAGATTTTTATCCAAAGAGCCATACCTGTAATTTACAAACATATCTAATCAACAATGATTAAGATGAAGAAGTAAAAGTTACTGTATACAGAAGTTAAGGGAATGTTTGGTTTTTAAAATGATCAAAATTTATTTTTAAAATTACAGTATTTGTCTATTAGTACAAATTTTTTGTAATTCAAATATAACTTTAAAATTCAATTTACTTTTTTTATATATATTAAAAAGAAGAAATCCGAAACCTTCCATAAATTCATTTAATAGACATATATTTTATTTTACTTAACTCCACAAAATAATTGTCATATCAATTAAAAAAAAAAAAAGAATAATCCTATTTTTCTCGTATAGTTTGATGAAATAGTCAAAATCTGATCCTCTCTAAGTTTAAGAAATCATGATTATTCCCTTATTAATTTATGAAATAAATAAAAACCTTATCGTCAACTTAGACGTTAGAAGTCAACGTTTAACTATTAATATGAAAGGACAAAACTATCAAAATAAAATTAAATATAAAGAAATTAATATTTAATAAAATACAAATTTAATATTTAAAAAACTGAAAAAAAAAAAAAAAATCTTCATAATCTATTTTAGAAATAGACGGTGGTGATCAAAAAAATTTTTTAAGTATTAAAAAATTTTAAAACATTAATATTTTTTAAAAAAATTATGTCCATTATCCATCAACATGATGGATAATGAACATAATTCACAAAAAAAAAAAAAAAAGGTTCATAATCTTCTCCTCTCTCCCTCTACTACTTATCTCTCTCTCTCTCTCTCTCTCTCTCTCTTCCAACGATGAATCTAGTTCTCCTATCTCAGTCTCTTCCGATGGTAAAAACCCATGGTCAAAAACCTAAAAGTTTCTGAATTTCTATTGCATGGGAGCCTAGATATGGAAACCTAGAAATTCTGGATTTTTAGCGATGGAAATCCAAAAGCTTCTAGGTTTCCATTGGAAACCTAGAAGTTCTATTGTGTTTTTATTTTTATTTTTTTAATTTTTTTTTATGTTGCTACTGTATTTGATGTTGTTGCAGGTTGCATTTTGGTGATGATGTTGTAGACTGGGTTCACGTTATGGGAAATGGATTTGTGCTTTCATGTTCTTCATTGAATAAAAATAGGATAGCATCAATAGAGATCCAATCTCTAGATTGAATATCCACCATCAATTAAATGTTGATGGATGGTGGAGATGCAATCTCCATTTTTTTTTCATAAAAATTTTAATTATTTTTTATTTTTATTTTTATTTTTATTTGAGGGGTAGTTTAGTCTTTTCATGTACCATCGTTGTCAGAATCTTTTTTTTTGCTAACAGAGTTAATGGAAGGGGAAAAAATGGGATTTATATAAACTAAATGTATCTCGAAACTTCCAAAATATTTTCAAAAAAATTCAATCCACTTTCAAATGATGTAAAAATATTTGACATTTTCTTTAGCTATATCCATAACATTCACTAAGTTAATAATGTTATTATTAGAAATTGTTCATACTTTACTCATTATTTTTTAAAAAAATAGAAGACAAAGTGAGTGTGAGAAGGATCGAACCATGGTGATAAAATCAAAGACATGACTCATACCACCAAAACCTTTATATGTTTTGAGAACTTACTTGTTTTGCAAGCTTAATAATTTATTATAAAATTCTAGGAAGGGCACGTGCCCTCTCTAAACCCAAGCTAAAAAAATTATGATTATGAGATTAAGACACACAATAATATATATATATATATATATACATATTAAGGTATATTAAGGAAGGGAGAAGAAATTTTCATGGACACTTAATTTGAGGAATTTAACCCAAGAAAAAAAAAATGATCCCAACGTAAAACTTGAATCATATATAGGGATCACAATTTTATGATCACACCCATAGCTTTCAACCACTTTGTAAAAGAGATAAATAAATTTCCCTTAAAGATGAGATTATAAGAGAAAAAAAAAAAAAAAACAAAAAAAAAAAAAAAAAGATTCATTGAATACAATTATCCAAAGTTAAATAAAGAACAACTTTTATTTTAAAATCGTTAATTTCCTATTGTGTATGTACTTCTACAATGTACTAAAATATAAAAGAAATTACATTATTGAATCAATTTGAAAAAATTTTATCAAAAGTTGCTCCGGTGCAATGGTTGAGCACAATTTTATACACCCACCTCTATCATAAGAGGAGAGTTCAACACCTAGTGGCAGCCTTTGTTGCTTTCTCCCTCCTTTATGAGGATGGTCTCACCACCTATATGTAAGTCGTCCCCTCTCGTTTAGGAATCACTTTTCAGGTCGTGTCATCAATGTTTAATTTCGCTTGATCTCGATTATTTTCTGGATCAATTTCAGTAATGTAATATAATTAAAAAAAAAAAAGAGCAAATCTTTAATTATTTGACAGTTGTATGCTAAATTAATACAGCCAAAAAAACCTTAATAAAAAAGACAAAAGGATAAACGCTCAACTTTTAGCTATAATTACTCTTACATATCCTCACAACATTCAACCATAATTAAAAATAACAGTTCATTAAATAAAATACTAATGAATCACAAAACAGAATTTTTTTTTAAAAAAAATCATACAATAGACTTTTAGATCCAATTTGTATTCATAAAATTGATGTGTTTTTAATATTATCCAATCTCATAATTCTTAATTCTCATTTTTATTGAGCAGACATATTTAAATTGCTAAAGCAATTAAAGAAAACTCTTTCAAGTAATTAATATGTTTTTATGTCAGTTATTTTAGATATTAATTTTTCTCATCAAATTAATAAGTGCATGACGATTTCTTAAACTATATTTTTTTGAATAATATTTTTGAAAAATGTATTGTAAAGTTTTAATATTATATTTCATTTGACATTATTAGTTATAAGATAAGAATTCGGAAATAATAATAATAATTAAATATTTTTATTTTAGAAGTTATTAAGTTATTTTTATAATTAACAATGTAAATATACAATAAATTATATTTTGAAACTAGGGAAAAGTTAAATTAAAAGAGAGAGAGAGAGAGAGAGAGAGAGAGAGAGAGAGAGACATTTATAGACAATACATCTTACAATACAATCTTAAGTATATATGAATAACTCTCATTAGTAGTACCGTTACTCTATCGAATTGTTCAGAGTGACACCTATGGATGTAGACATACTTACTAAAGCACATAAAAAATTCTCTTTTTTGCATTGTTCTTTCTTTCCCCCTTTCAGTTTTAGTTGTTTTTATCCACTTTCATTGTTTCTTGTTATCAAAATTGTAGTCTGAACCTAGAATCTCTGAGTTTAGGTTGATTAAATTCTAACATCGACAATTATATTATATAATCATACCAAATGAGAAACACTATATCAAAATTTTCAACATATAAGTTTTTTAATTAAACTTAATTAGTTTTTCTTTTATTTATTTTTAGGTATTTAAGACAACTGTAAATGAAATGAACATGAGTCCAAGCAAATTCATGAAGTGGATTCTTGCCTTTAGTTTACAAATGGGGTTGTAATGAGGTGCAATAAAACAAAGACAAATCTTATGTTGTATAATGAAGCCATGTTGAAAGAGAATATCATACAAAAATTATCAAAATGTGAGATTCATAATTGGGTATTATCATTTTAAATCAGTATTTTAGTTTAATATCTAGATATCAATGACTTCGAAGTCTCCAATAGTAGATAAAATGATATATTTTCTTTTCTATAAATTTAGATTTGATTTTCAATTCGAATCGGTTTTATTGGAAAAAAAAAACACACTAATTTGAACTAAATAAAATAATACATTTTTTTCATAATAATATTATAATTATATAATATTATTAACAAACTAAATTTTTATGAAGTTGACATTTTAATCGTGTTGTCATGTATATCATGTCGGACAACTTTGCCCAACCTGATCTAAACGTCGGCCTCTGAAGTCATGTTGGGTTGAGTCATGTTCTGGTGTACCTGGCCAACTCAAGATCTTTAGTTATGTATATGGATTATTTTAATTCCCTCCTTGTCTTGGCATATTAGCCAAAAAGCCCCCTAACTAAAATCACTAAAAACTCCCCCATATTTATAGGCATGGCCCAAAAAGCCTCTCTAATTTATTGAAATACCCAAAAAACCCCTACAATTCATTTGGATGTTAAAAGTCAATAATTAACTGTTAATATAGAACGATAAAACTATCCAAACAAAACAAAATATATAATAATAATAATTGATTAAATTAAAATAAATTATTTTGAAAAAAACCAATTGCATCTTCACCATCCATCATAATTATGGATGGTAGAAATAAAATAATAAATAAAAAAAAATCTCATTTCAAAAGAAGAAAAAAATTATTAAATAATATTAAAAAAATTTTATAAAAAATTAAAACAAATTATCGTCCATCCATCATTGCACAAAAAATATTAAAATATAACAAAAAATTTATATGTTTTTCTTCCATTTGACCGTCCAATGCTTCATCTTCCATTTCTTCTTCTTCTTCTTCTTCTTCTTCCATGTACGTATTCTTCGTCTTTTTCTTCTTCTTCTTCGTAAAAAACCAAAGGTCAACATGGAGAACATCTTCTTCTTCTTCCATTTTCAAAAGGTCAGCAGCATGAATAACATAGAGTCTCCTTCGCCAGAGACCAAGGGTGTCCGTCGAAGGAAAACAAACGGTCTCCATTTCCTTCGTCGAAGTCCAGGACTGTTTGATTTCCTTCGCCGGACAGTAGGGTGGTCTCCATGTGATGGAGACTGTTTGGTTTCCTTTGCCGGACACCCCCTGGTCTCCGACGAAAGAGACCCAGTGTTATCCATTTATTTAATTTTTTTAACTTAGTTTATTTGTGACGTTCATGTGTTTATGTTTGTTTTTTTTTAACTTAGGTTGATTTATGTGTTGATGAAGGATTATGAGGTGATTTATGGGGTAAATGTATGTATTTTAGTTTGAGAAAGTTTTTAAGTGTCATTGGACATTTTGTTTTGAGTTATTAGATGTTTGATTTTTTTAAAAAATTATTTCAATGTTTCTAAGGCTGCATGTAATGCTTGTGAAAATTTTTAAATAAAAGTTAAGTTTGATATTGTGTTTTAAAACTTTGATTTTATTCAAGATTTTAATTTGCATGTAATGAGTATATTTAGAATGAGCTTGATTTTCTTTCAAGGACTCTTAGGTATGATTTTTGTATGTTAAGTTAAAGTAGTTTAAAGTATGAGTTTGATTTTTTTTTTTTTGAGCGATATTTGTTTATGTTTAAATGGATACGGTTTTCATTGTTTCGAAAATCCGCTCTGATTCGTTTGGGGTATTGAAACCGGAGTCGTACTTGGCCAGAGAAGCTGCCACTCTCCAACTCCAACAATCCTCTGACTTGAATTCCTCCCTTCAAAGGTCTTTCTTCGCTTGTTCTTGCAACTGGGATTTTGTTGAATTTGTAATTATTTTTTTATTTATTGATTTTCAATGTTTATGTGCAGATTAGGAGAGGTTTAGAAGGTACAAGACTTGAATGTTATATTGAGGCATTTTTGGGAACCAAAGGAGATGACATCCATCATCTGTCTCAGGTCCAACAACTAACTTCTTTGAGAGGCCTCACAATTCATGTTTTAACTAATAATATTGCTTCTTTATCCTCTTGTATTATACTTTGTTTGTCTTGCTTACTATGTTTTTGGTGTTTCAAGTGTACCTCTCTTTTCTTTTCTTTTCTTTTCTTTTTTCTTTTTTTTTTTTCTTTTTTCGTATGTCTTCTAATTCTGGTTTGATTCTAATAATTTTATTTTGAGCAAATTACAAATTAGCTACTCCATACAAAGCTATTATTCTCTGGCAGAGTTTACTGTGGCAGTTGGTAAATTGATGATGGAAGTCTATCCACATCATTTGTTGGTGTACAGAGTTGGCGTGTTGGTTAAATATGTTCTTTGCATTACTGATGTGACCAACAATTGTGTTGACATCAATAAGAGAGTCAACTTTTATATGTCTATTATATATTCATTTGATTAGAAAAACTATATCTCTTAATTTTATTTGATGGTCTGCTCTTTATTTGGATATGTGAACAAGTGCAGGATAAGAGATGTGACGTATTTTTTTAGAAGAAATGTAACTTTTTGAAAAGTAAAATGTATAGTTGCAAGATAGCATCAGGGTGTGTTGTTGTCGGAATGCAACTCCAAGTCCCAACTTCTGATGAAATAAAAATATTGAGGATTAGATTTATAATTGTATACTAAATCCTATACAATTTTTGGAATAAGATATTCTTACTCTGAATAGGAGAGTAGGAAACATTGTTATAAATGATGCCATTTTATCTGTTATAATTTTTTTATTACTCTTCATAACTGTTGTCTTTTGTCATCCTTAGCTGTTTTCAGGTTGCATTAAAGTTAAGCATGGCTATCCTAAGGCGTTAGAACTGATTCAGGAATTAAAACAACACTATAGCTCTGTACTCAATGCTTACTCTTCGAGTGGAAACTACAACAAGAAGGCTGATGAGTTGGTATAAGAGATGAAATCTTTAGGGCTAGTGCCAAATAAGGTTTGTCTTCATGTTTATCTTGCCAGTGTAAATTGGGGATTACGATTCTTATGGTTGTTACCATGATGTGTCTGGGAGGTCTGAATTACATTTAGTGTAGACATGTAAACTGGGCCAGGCTGGCAAAGCTCGTTGTATCATGACCCAAGTATACTGTTGGTTGTGCCTGTCTGCAGCCTGGATTTTAGAGCCATGACCAAAAAGGCCCTGCAGCCCAACGCAAATCAAATTGCCCCGTAGGTAAAGAACTTTTTTTAATTATTATTTTAATCCTTTTCAAAACAATTATGAAATTATTCAAATTTGGGGTTAAAATGACTTTTATCGACTAAGTTTTATTATAAATTGTATAAAAAAATTATGAAAAATAAAATTGTGTTGTTATGTCTATCATGCCGAACGACTTGGCTCAACCAGATCTAAATGTCAGCCTCTGAAATCATCTTGGGTTAAGTCATGCTTCGACCTATCCGACCCACTCAACATCTTAAGTTACGTATAGACATCTATGTTTAGTTACTGGTGTTCTTTTTTTTCCCCTTTCATCTCTTCTTTGGACTGATATCCTACCACAGCCTTATGTGGTATGCTATAATAGAGTAATCCATTTGTTACAAACTTTAATTTCATTTACATTTGGGTCGAAAATACAAATAAGGCTGTAGTTTTCCTGTTACCCCCCCCCCCCCCCCCTTTTTTTTTTTTTCTTTATTGTGTTCAGCTGCAATTTTTAACTTGGTTTGCATTTTAGGTAAATGTCACTGTATCCATTTTGTTTGATGTGCTTTTGAAAATTAATTTGAACTTCTTGTGAAGACTGGTGATTGTGTTTTCATTACCACTTTGCAAATGCATGCAGGTAATACTGACAACTTTGTTTAAGGTATATGTTAAATGAGGCTTGTTTGAAAAATCAAGGGAGTTATTAGCTGAATTGGACACTTTAGGCTATGTTGAAGATGAAGTACATTTTTTACTTTTATTGATTATGCTGAATTGTACCTGTCTGGAGCCTAGGTTTTAGAGCCATGACCAGAAATGCCCCACAGCCCAGCACAAACCAAACTGCATGTAGGCAAAGAACTTTTGATTATTATTATTTTAATCCTTTTCAAAAAAATTATGAAATTATTCAAAGTTGGGTTTAAAATGACTTTGATCGTCTAAATTTTCCTATAAATTGTATAAAAAAAATTATGAAAAATAAAATTGTGTTGTCATGTCTATCATGCCGAACGACTTGGCTCAAACTGATCTAAATGTCAGCCTCTGAAATCATGTTGGGTTAAGTCATGCTCCGGCCTGCCTGGCCCACTCAACGTCTTTAGTTATGTATATATCATACATCTGTGTTCAGTTTCTCTTTTTTCCCCTTTCATCTCTTCTTTTGACTGATATCCTACCAGTTATGTGTTATGCTATAATAGAGTAATCCATTTATTGCAAACTTTAATTTCATTTACATTTGGGTCAAAAATGCAACTAAGGCAGTAGTTTTGCCGTTACCCCTTTTTTTTTTCTTTATTATGTTCAGCTTCAATTTTTAACTGGATGTGCATTTTAGGTTAATGTCACTGTATCCATTTTGTTTGATGTGCTTTTCTTTCAAGTTTTTTTTAACTTCCTGTGAAGACTAGCGATTGTGTTTTCATTATCACTCTGCAAATGCATGCAGGTAATATGACAACTTTGTTTAAGGTATATGTTAGAGGAGGCTTGTTTGAAAAATCAAGGGAGTTATTAGCTGAATTGGACACTTTAGGCTATGCTGAAGATGAGGTACATTGTTGACTTTTATTGATTATATTTAGATGATCAGAGTTAAAGCTATTGTTTTCACCCTTAATCTGTTAAGGTTGTTGATTTCATTCTTAAGAAAATTGACTTCACAAATTGGGCTGCCCTTCATCTTCAAAATATTATGTTCCTTTTACTGCTTTTGTGAGGATTATTTTAGTTTTATTTATAGCTTAATTTTGAAACATGCAGCATAACTTGGTGGTCATTTGTTATCAAAACTCATAGCTTTAAGTCATTGTTGTTTAAATCAAAAACATTTTTTGCAGGCTCTTGAATCAAAATTTTATTTGTTGAGAATGAATTTGCTTGCTGCTTTGTATGAATGCCTTCTACTTATATGTATACCAGATAACAATGGTTCATAATCTTATGTATTCTTGCAAACCTTCTCATTGCAAACCTTCTCAGATGCACAGTTTCTCAATTCTCTCGTACTTTTTAAATTGTAATTCTGTTGCTTGGTGTATACAAAACATTTTGCAGATGTCATATTGTATATTAATGGATGTTATTTCTAAGGCTGGGCATTTATATGAAACTAGAGCTAGTTTCAGAGAGTTGCAGGAAAAATGTGTCAAGTCTGGCGATTTCCATTTAGACAGTAAGCCTTATAACAACATTTTAAACAACAAATCGATTATTATATCATTGTGACTAGGCTATGTTTGGAAGGGTTTGTCCAAGTCGAGCTTTTAATAGTAGATCTTTTGGAAGTAAAGTTGTTGCAATAGTGCTTTTGGAAAAAAAATTGTTGATTGTTTAATTTTGAAAAGCTTTTATATAGATAATTTATTAAAAGGGACATATGAAAATTAAGGTTGAATACGTTTATTAAGGCTTTTATTGGAAAAGAATGCTGTATAATTAATACTATATCATAAGCATACTTTTAATATTTTAATGTTTTAAAGGAAAAAAAAAAAAAAAAAACTCAAAAAAGCCTAATTAAAACACCCAATATTTGAGCTTCTTCCGATATATGTATGTCACTTTTTAATAATCCAAAAACTCTATTGGAGTGGTAACTAAAGGATGTAAAAAAATAATAATAAATAAATTTGAAAAGAGCTTTTGAGATTAAAAAAAGCTTTTATTGGCTAGTAGAGAAGCTATTCCAAATGTACGCCAAGATTGCATCAAATTGCATATGTTATTTTGCATGCCATGTTAAAGAATGTGGACTGCTTTTGAAACTCTTTCCACCTCACATTCTTATAAATGAAAAACAAATGTTTAAGAGAAACAAATGCTATTGACTTTTTGTCATGAAGCTTTGACAAAATGAAATCTTAATCTAGGAAACCGAGGTGGTTGAGACTTAACTAATTTGGTATTGGTTGTGGAAATATAATTTGACCTTTATTTTTGCTGGACATCCTATATACTTAGTTGCCTTTTCTTTGTTATTGTTGCTAGTGGCAATATATTATTGCCGAAATGGAGGGTTGAATAATTTTAATTTACAATAGAGTGACCTGGCATGATATTATATATTTAGCATTTCTTACAAGTTGAAAATTTATATATCCATTACTGTACGCATGCAGATGGTTATGCCCAAAGCATCATGATTTCAGCATTCTACCAAGGGGGGCTTTTTAAGGAGGCAAAGCAGTTGGCTGGGGAGCTTGAAGCGAAGTTTGGCAAATATGACTTGGTTCTCTTAAATACAATGCTCTGTGCATATGCAGAGCAGGTGAAATGGAGAATGTAATGCATGTTATGAGAAAAATGGAGCTATCAGTCCTGATTATAATACCTTCAATATCCTAAATAAATATTTATGTAAGGAGGAGTTGTATCTGCTTGCTTATCGGACCATGGAGGACATGCATACTGAAGGCCACCAACCAGAAGAGGTATGGTAACTTTTATTAATCACCTCTTGAATAGGTATTTAGATTAATGCATCTAATTTAGTCCCTCTTTTTTGTTTTTTGCTTCAAATTTTGTTGAAGTTGTGTCCAGACACCTATTAGTTTTGACATTCTAATCTTGGACATGGTTAAGAACAAAGATCATAAAAGCTGTCTGTCAATTATTGTGATTTTGGGAAATTAAAGATGTGGTGGCATAAATTATTGAAATCTTGAACATCTCTCTTAATAAGAAAAAGGTTGAATGTTGAAGGGCTTGCTGATATGTTGTCATTCTTTCCTAATGGAGTTTCAGGCCACTATTAGAACCACGATGTTTAAATATAAAAGTTGTCTTATTTCTCATCTCAATTTAAACGTTTTGAACTCTCTAAAAAAAATTTTCTGCTTTATCGTGGCAGTTTAGCATAGAGTTTGAAGAGTGTCAGTGGAGAGTTGAAACTGGACCTTTATAGCTAATTATTCTTGAGCTGCTTCATGACAGAATAAAGAAGCTTTTACACTAGTTTTGCAATGAAGGAGTTTTAACGTGATTCACCAAGAAATCAAACGAGTTCAGGTCCTTTAGGTGTTAGATTCTTGAGCTGGGAGGAGATGATATAGCCAGCAGTCTGTTCCATAAGCTTCTCTATTTCGTCATAGAGTTTATTATAATTGGGCTTGGTTTAACACCATCAAATTCATTTGCCTTTTCTTTTATTTAGATTTTAGCTAATGCCTATTCTTTTACTTAGCTAATATTAACGGCAACATGATATCCATTCCTTTCTTTTTTGGCTTCATCTCAGTAATAATACCTCTATCTAGCAGCCTGTGTGCCATCCATTTGTTAATAACATTAATAAAGAAATGAGTTGGACATGCTTCTGAATAAAAAAAATGACTTTGCTGCTGACTTACCTTACCTACACTATTTTACAGGAGCTTTGTTCCTCCTTAATTTACCATCTTGGTAAAATGAGACGCCACTCAGAAGCATTCTCTGTTTACAGTATGTTGAGATATAGCAAAAGAACAATGTGCAAGGCCCTTCATGAGAAAATTCTCCACATTCTAATAGCTGACCAACTTCTCAAGGATGCATATATAGTAGTTAAGGTATGTTGTATTGTTTAACAGTTTCATAGATGTGCTCTTTTCCCGTCTCATTGTTTCTATCCTAAGCTGTTTTCTTTTTCCAGGACAATGCAGGTTCAATCTCTCATCCTGCTATTAAGAAGTTTGCGTCTGCATTTACAAGGTTTGGTAATATTAACTCAGTGAATGATGTAATGAAGGTTATCCATGGTTCTGGCTTCAAGATTGATTAGGTAAGCAACCATGAGTACGATGACTGTGCTTCAACAAAATTTAGTCGATTTATTCAACCGAGAATTTGCATCTAGACTCAGGCCTTTTAACATGTGTGCATAGCTTCATGGTTAGACATACGACATGGAGGCATAGCGTGATTGGGAATGACATGTATCCTGGTGTTATGATGTTCAGTCCATTAGATTGACTATTGCATGCGGCTTATTATTTAAGTCCTCAAATTGTCTCAGCATTTCAGTCTAACTGTCAAATTTCGAAATGATAGTTGTATAGAATTTCTTTGGTGGATTTATCTACATGTATATTTCAATTACCATGTGTTGGAGAAACAGGTGCAGGCTTAATTAGGTGAAGAAATTTCTTTTAGCGGCTTGAAGTTTTTTCTCTATTCTGTAAACAAAGTTTATCTCATTTTTGAGATGATTGCCCTTTATTAATTAATGTTCTCCATCCCCCAACCCACCGCCTTTCGATTGTATTAATCACGGAAGCAAAGGTCTCTTGGTTCTCAATCAATTATCCTTTTCTGATGTACTTCACGCCTCATGAAGTGCAACTTTCTGGTTGACTGACAACTGACTTCAAGGTTCTTTTATTTCTACCAAACATGACTGTTATTAGGCCTCAGTATTGCTTTATCCTGACGCTCCCATGTTGATAACAAACGCACACAAAGAGGCATATAGTTCATGACCATTTCTATACACAAATGCACATACATAGCTGCAGATTCTCAGAAGTCAGTATGTGAAGCTCATATTTTGAATCCCGTATTTCTGAATTTGTTTTTAATTCATCTTTTTTTTTTTTCATCTGGTCTCACATCACGTTATATTGCAGAACATGAGAAGAAAGAATTTCTCATTCAGTTGCTACAGTGGATGCCAGGTAAAGAAAAGAGGAAATAAATGGAGTTGATTTTTAGGTTGATTTGGTGTGCAATAAATTCAATTTTGTGTTTAATTTTCTATTAGTTGCTACGGATTCTAAATAGATTTTTGTGTTATTTTTAAATGAAAAAAAACTCAAGAATAATTTGAGTGCTAGTGGTTCCAAATACAGCCTGAAACCTAAAATTGTGAGTGTATTGTTTTTATTGTAAATTAATTTATTAAATCTTGATTATTTATATTCAATGTTTATTATTTATTGAAAATGAATGATTTATCTTTTTGAATAATGTTTTGGATTACAAATTATGTTTTATCATTGAAATAAGAATTTATTACGATTTCGTATATACATGTACTTATCATAAATTTCAATAGGAATCTTATATTTTTAGCTTAAGTTATTATTAGAAAGATTTCAGAAGATTTTTAAATAATATGATTTCGTGGTTTTTTAAAAATATATATTGATTACGTTTTGAGAAAAATATTTCTTTAGAATCATGTGTATAATAAAAAAAGATTTGAGAAAAGAAAATAAAAATGTTTTTAAAACACTAAAGTGATACCCTTCCCTCTAACGGTTAAGCAAACAAAAATCCTATATATGTATATATGTATGTATGTATGTATGTATCAATCAAATTATAACGTTCGAATTCAAATGGATCAAGTAGACTTTTAAAAGTATAAGAGAAATCCAATTTGAGAGCCAAATTAAAAAAAAGTTGGAAAAAATAAATTGTGGGCTGAACCAATCAAAGCCCAAATTAAGTGGGCTTTTATTTATCGAACAAAAAAGAATCAATGTGGGATTGAGTTACAGTGGCCATATTGGCACCCCAAATTACTGTATATACTCCCCTTTTTTTCATATTCACCCCCCTAAGTTATTGCAGGTACACTCCTTTTTGCATATTCACACCATTAACCATTTTTAAAATATTAAAAATTTGTAACCACACTCCACAAATTATAAATACAGCCTTTTTCTTCTTCCTAATCATCATCATCATCATCATCATGCTTTCTATTAAAATTTCCATTTTGAATCCAACACCATCCAAAATAAACAAAATCAATAAAGGCTACTTTAACTCTCCGATTAATAGAGATATATTGATTCTATATCGTGGATATGAATTTTTTGCCCTTTTAAATTTAATTGTTTTCTTGTTCTAAGCATCACCCTTCTGCAGTGCTCCTTGACACTGCCGAAATCAACGTACGTTTGGTGGGCGACTCTGCTTCCATGGTGGTTCATGTTCACGACACTACTTTGCCCATCTCTCTTGAGGAAATGCTTGTGCATCGTAGAGCTGTGTTGCTTGTGGCGCCATGATCCTGCTGCTTGTTAGGACCCCCCCTTTGGGAGCTATGAGTCTAGTATTAGTCAAGTGCATGCACAACGCTTGAGTTTTCTTTGTTTTCCAAGAATGGTAATGTTAGAGAATTTGTTTTAAATTTGGACTCTTGAATCAATTGTGTAAGTGTTCACGTGGGTTTGGCTTGTTTTTCTTGTTAGTGTTATTTTAACAATGATATATATATATTTAAGTACTTTCTGTTCTTGCTATTTCCTGTCCAACTGCTTTTAACGATGCAGTATACATCTAACTAAAATACATGAGTTGCTTATAACTAAAATAGTAATGTTTGAAGTTGGTTAAACACAAAATCTTAGAAATTTAGATCTTGAACCTAAGGTTTTTTTTGTCCTTTTGGTTTAGTATATCTCTTGTTTTTTTAATGTATTTTAATTTTCTGCACCTCAATATTTGTGGGAAAAATAACTTGTATAATGTTATCGAGGTGATAATTAAAAAACTAAACCATATGAAGGATCCTTAAAAATAAATAATATCATATTTTTGAAAGCAACTTATACCATATCATTTTATAGTATTTGGTTAAAATAAACAAAAATGCTTTCTATATTATTTTTTCTTATAATAATAAAGATAAGTTAGTAAAATAATAACTTTGGGCCAAGAATATGGATTATTATTATAACCACACGAACTGCAAGAAATCAAATTAATGCAAAATTTAACCAAAAAAAAAAAGAGAAGGCAGCAGAGGTAGATTGATGATGATTGGTTAAAAGAGTAAAAAGTAAAAAAGTAAACTCCTGAATAAATTGGCCCATTTATTGATTTCATTTGGGCCTAATTTGATTTTTGGATCTACTTATATTTGAGCCTTATAATTATTTTGGGGTGACAATTTGGGCCATGACAAAACGGATCGACATGAAATCATGAAAAATAAATGAATATGGGTAAAATAAATTTGTATCATAATCATATCGACCTGTTTAACTTTTTTATTAAACAAATCAAATTGGGTTTGCTTAATAAATTCATAGGTCAACACGATTAATAAGGTCAAATTGTAATATATATATATTATAGGGTTAAATTATAATATTTATATATTATAGGCATTAAATTGTAATATTTATATAGA
>CM034465.1:6441448-6511420 GCA_019925255.1 Litchi chinensis | reverse complement strand
CACTTCCAAAACTGATTTTCTCCATAATTGGAATAGATTCCATAATATCATGAATTGATTTGATCAATATTCGAATTTGAATTCATTTCTAATTCTGGTGGTAGAATCATGATCAATTTAGATTATTGTCTTTTAGAAGATTTCTTTAATGAGCTGTTCAATTTGTGAGTTAGAACCTGCTTTGGACGACCTCAAGCTAGACCTTGTTCTGAGCAACGAGTTGTGTATGAAGCGAACTGAATAATGATTGGCTAGCGATCTGAAAGTAATAGTGGTAATGCAAGCTTGTTCTTGCAAACTGAGAGCTTCTCAAGCTGGACGTTAGTGAATTGAGCCTTCGTCTGCTGGGTCAGTTTGTTGGGTTTCTATAAGACTTTTAGCTGTCCATTCACATAACCTGAAATATACCCATAATATTTGTTTCAATTGCTGGAAAGACGTTATATAAAATAAAAATAGTTAAAATACATAACTAATATAACTATTAAGGGATATGTAGTTTTGCACTTTACAAGATTATAAATAAAATTCTTAAAATAACAGTTTTAATACCAGTATAAAAGCAAAAAACATATCAATTATGAATTAATTGTGCACTAGCTCTTCTTTTTTCTTAGAGAAAAAATTCAAAGTTCATATTATTAAAAACATAAATAAAGAAAGTTAATTTAGACATAAGTTTTCTTTATAATAGAAGTTGCTATTCATATTGTAAATAAATATGTATAATCAAATCCCATATATTTATTATTAAAGTTACTAATCAAATTATATTTATAGTCTTTTATCTAATAAATATATGTGATTTATAATAAAGTAAATAAAATAAAAATAAAAGATAAAAATAAATTATAATTCATGTGATTTTTTTTTATTTATGAATTTTATTATATAAAACAGTTTATGTAAAAGAAAAATAATTCACACCAATAATCGTGAGTAAACCAAGACTTATAAAGATTAAACAAAATTATATGTTTGTTCTCTAATTCGTGTAAATATGATATAGTTTACGATAAAAAATAATATTGAAATGAGTATACTAATTTGTAAAGTCAAAATATTTCAAATTTAAATAATGGGAAAAATATATATATATATATATGTTTTGATCATGAAAAAACATATTAAAACGTAATGAAAAAAAAAAAAAAAAAGAAAATAAAATATTTTGATATAAATAAAAATGATTGATCATGGTGGATAGAAAAATAAAGACAAGATCCGTACCATAAAAAAATAATAATATAATATAATAAAAAAATGAGAAAAGAAAATCGAACCCGGGATCATGGCAAAAAGTAAACATGTAGAACCACCAGAACCTCTCTGTGTTTGTGCTACCATTTCACACAAAATTTTGTTTAATATAATATAATATGGGAATGCAAAGGAGAAAAATGCAAAAACTTTAGTTTGGTGCTTGGGATCAATCATCAATCCATGGTGTCAGTGAGAGAGAAATGCACGTCTCAACCATCAATGCTATTGTGCGCTAGGGGCAATGCTCTTACAT
This sequence comes from Litchi chinensis, assembly GCA_019925255.1. Lineage (NCBI taxonomy): Eukaryota > Viridiplantae > Streptophyta > Magnoliopsida > Sapindales > Sapindaceae > Litchi > Litchi chinensis. Next base: position 6,509,904 of record CM034465.1, on the reverse strand, counting down.
TATTAATATATTTAGATATCTCGTGACTGATCTAAACTTAATTAATTTTTAAAAGATGGCGTGACCGAGGGGCGCCACATGTCTCCCCTGGCCCAATAGTGGGTCTGTCCCTACTGTCGCTTGAATCGATCCTTTTATATATACAATTTTTTGAAAAATAAAAACTAAGATTGTTTCAACCTATTCTCATTTATTGGTGCAGACATGTCGAAACTAATAAAATCTACTAAATTAATAATTATTAAATTATTCATGCTTGTTTTGGATATATTAATAAAAAAAGCGTAAATATGATAAAATTCATTATAAAAATTTATGCACATTCATTTATAATGGTGTTGCTCCAAATCTAATTTAATTAGTCTACGAAGTTAACTAATCAACTTAAGAGATCAGCTAAACTATATAATTAGTTTAAATTAAAGGGGATTAGTGAAATTAAAAAGTGGCATAGGGGTGATTTGCAATCTGCAAAAATAACTAGGCTCCAAACTGAGAAACACTTAACCAACAACAGTGCAATAGGGTGGCCCTGCTGCATGAACCCAAAACTGCATGATTACGTGTCGTCCAGCAAAGCAATTTGTGGTCCTACATGGCCTACATATCATTATCATTGCTACGAAAAAATATTTCATGAGATTATTTTATAATTGATGTGGTGAAACAGATCAATGAAATAATATCATTTATTTTTTTCTACTTTTCCCATTAATCTTTTCATTTTCTCTTACTTATTTCATCAGTTCGTCTTATCACATCAACTGTGAGCAGGTCCATGAAAGAATTTTTCCATTATTACACGAATGCTTCTGATTCAATCTTCTTGTTCTCTATCAATTAAGCACCCATGGCACAGCCTTGTTGTCATCCTGTCATGGTTTGTGTGAATTCAAATATACAACACATTTAATTAATTATATTGTAATTATATTTATATAATACCAAGAAAGTATGTTCAATTTCGAATCACATTAAGTATGTTAGCAGAGATGGAACTATGTTTGGGCTAGAGTGGGTTCAATTCTACCCTAAGCTTATTTGAAAAAATTTTAATAATATTACTACATTGCCCTCCAACCTTATACTATACAATAAAATTTTAGGATAATCCCAAAATATTTATTATAATTTACAAAAATATCTATTTTATCATCTATATTTTATTTTTGTTCAAAATTCCCCTAATATTAAAAAATAATAAAAAATATTAATTTTATCATCCATGACTTTATCATCAATTTGTGTCTATCGGGAGTATTTTCGTTATTTCACATGTCTTTGGGGATATTTTGAGTATTTTTATTAACATCAATGAGGATTTTAGATAAAATTAAAAATATATATGGTAAAATAAATATTTTTATAAATTATAATAAATTTTTTAAAATTATTATTAAAATTTTTTAAAAGACTAGCTGGTCAAATCACAGAGACTCACAGCAAGGCCTTTGATAAAAATTTTTAAATTGTCTCCTTGATAGCCACTCCACAGCTGACAGCACACCAGTCCATATTCTTTTTTCCTTTTGTTTTTTTGCTTTTTCGAAATACACCACTCCATGTTCTTGGCTTCTAATTCACCGATCAACATCCATACTTGACTTTCTCTAGCAGCTGAGCCACATGCCTATTTGCTTGGATCCATTGATTCTGATTGGTCAATGGTCATTGACTTCTTGCATATTGCTTTTGCCCCTAATTTTCTGTGATTCTACTTGCATATGATTTTCAGTTTCCTCTGCTTTCTTTTCTTTTTGTTTTGGAAACAAACAAAAGATAACTTTTATTTACTCCATTCTTCATATTCTCTATATTAGATATATATTTTAAGAATTTTACGTATTAATTATTTTATTAAATATTAAAATTTATACTAATTTTGATTAGTGATTTACATTATTAGACTTGGTTCTATTCCATCTTTATGTCAACATCAACAATTGGTCTTATCTTTTTATTTATATCAACCATTGATCTACAAATTAGGTATGTTATTTTATAAAATTTATGAATTTGAATGATTATTTTGTTTAAAAATTTAGGGTTATTACAATTTTTAATTAAGAAAAGTTTAGATATTATCATTGTTAGTTTATTTTGTTATGAATTTGAATAGTTTATATAAACTGATTATATTAATTAAAATTGTAGGGTAACTATAATTTTAGTTATAGAAAATTTAGGAATAAACCAATTAATTTAATTTTGTTCATCTAATTAATTTATAGACAATTGATTAAATTATCTAATATATGATATGTCAAATATTAGTTCAAACCAAAAAGTCACAATATTTTTTCTTGATTGATAGGTTAATATTTGTTTTTGGTTTTGTTTTTGAATTTTATTGATTACCCATTAAAATGATAAGGTTGCTTGTATACATTTATATATTTTTTGTCTAGGTTGATTCGTCTAGTATCCACAGCAACAACAATTTCAACAATGAAACTAATCAACACATCACTTCGTAATAAGATGGAAATTAAATTTCTAATCAAGACATCATTACATGTGGTGGTCTCTTGTTCATGTCACTACAATAAAATAAGTTATAGGAAGTACGGGTGAGCACGATTTGATTCGATTTGATTCGGTTTAGTTTTGTTCAAAGCCAAACCAAACTGAAAAATTTGGTTTTCGAAATGGTAAACTAAACTAAATTATATGAATAAATTGGACCAAACTGAATTAGACCCATTTGGCTCGGGCCATTTGGTTTGGGCCTTTAAAATGTGGCTCCACTGATTTGATTGATTTTGAAATTCCATTTTTATTCAATTAGACCAATTTTAAAGTTCAATTTTAATTCAATTGGTTAATAACTTCTTAAACAGGGTCGAACATCCGTCCTTTTAATAAAAGCACATGTGTGGATTTTGACACTGGTGAATACTTTGAGGCATGTACCTGGTGAGATCCAAGAAAATACAAGGAAATTGATAGGACCATCACAGTATTGGCAAAACTAATATAATAATAAAAAAAAAGTCAATTAGTAATATTTCCATCAGTATGCTTGTATAATATATTTTTTTTTTGTTAAGTTGTTTGCATATTGTTATTGACCAAATTTTAATTCGAAATTATTTGACGAATTCAAATTGTAGCAAGTTCAAATTAAGATGTTAACCTAATAAAAATTTAGTTTGTTAATAAAGTATATAATTATACAACGAAAAAAAATGAAAAATTATTGTCAATTATTAATCTAATATTTACTTAGTATGTTATATACTGTTGATCAAATTAAATTTGAATTTATAGAAAAATTCATAGTCTTACAAGTATAATTAAGATATTAACCTAATAAAAATATTTGGTAGGTTGATTATATTATTTAATTATACCAAATGAGAAACATTATTTCAAAACTTTCAAGATAAGTTTTTTTAATTAAATTTAATTAGTTTTTATTTATTTATTTTTTATGTATTTGAGACAACTTAAATGAAATAAACATGAGTCCAAGCAAATACGTGAAGTGGATTTGCCTTGATTTGGTTTACATATGAGGTTGTAATGAGGTGCAATGAAAGAAAGATGAATCTTATGTTGTATAATTAAGCCATGTTGAAAGAGAATATCGTACAAAAAATGTCAAAATGTAATATTCATAGTTGGATATTATCATTTAAAGTCACTATATCAATGACTTGGAAGTCTCTATCGGTAAATGAAAAATCAAAACCAAAAATTCAGTTTTCTACGTCAAAAACCAAATTGAACTGGATATTGTTGACGTCCGGAAACGGTTAATCAGAGATTTTGGGGCCCAAATGGCGATCTTGGTAATTAAAGGTTCTGGTCGTCCTAATAGAAGGGTAGTAAATAAGCAATTAATAAAGTTCAAGGTTGGTGGTGTTTAATTCAGGTGAAGGAATGTCGGTCTTGGTGGTTGGTCGGATTTAATAAGGTGATCAATCAAGGAATTAAAGAGGAAGAGAGAGAGAGAGAGAAGAAATATAAGGATTTTTACGTGGTTCGGTGACTGCACCTACGTCCACGGTCACTCTGAAGTAATTCCGGCAGAGTGACGGTTCTCTAGTATGTTCAACTTGTCTGTACAGTAAAATGTCTCCCCTCTTTATAGAGGAAGGGAGATCACAATAAAAAATACAAAAGAAAGTCATAAATGTTACTGGCAACGGCTAGTTTCAGCTAATCTTGACACTGCCATGCTGCATTAATTGTAAAGGTAATGATGATTCTCTTCCTGCATACGTCTGTATTTAATGTTCCTGGAAAGGCCTTCACTTCATTAAATGCTTCTGGGTAATTGTGTAGGCAGTTTCCGACGAAAAATCATGAGAGTTGGTAGTTCTGACAACTTGTTGTACACGATATCTCCTGGGTAAGCCTTCTGGTCAGCAGATGATGCACACTGGAGGGGAGGTGAGACGGTCTGGAGGTCCTAGCGAGCTCGCAACCTACGCGACCTCGCGAGCTCCACGAGCTGAAGGCACGGGCAGGAGGCATTCTGAGAACTGTTGCTGGCTTGCGACCTGGATGGCCTCGCGGGCTGGGCTCGCAACCTGGACGGCCTCGCGAGTTGGGCATGCAACCGTTGGTTCTGTCTTTGGGCCTCTTGGGCCCTTGCTTCTGTTCACATTAAATAGGCGTGTACTGGCCCATCTGGGCCGAGCCAAAAAATGGGTATAACATCAAGCCCCCCAGCTCTCTATGTGCTCTGCGGACTGGGAGCTGATTCAAACATATGATTGGCGCCCATTTTCGAACCTTCTGGTGTCGTTTCAATCTCCGTACCGTAACTATTGACACGTGGCGCCTATACAGGCGTTGGAGTCCAAAAACGTGTCTCGGGACCGTATGCATTAAATGTGCACGTCTTGTAACTGACAGACGTGATGGCACATGACCAAGATTGGTGCCTAGCCATTGAATCCTTGACGGTTATGCCTTTATGCTGGATCGGATGGCTGGGGGCGGACGTCCTGGCCTATATAATTCACAGGTCTTCTCATATTCTCCTTTTTGCTTTCCTGATACGACTCTAGCACTCTTCTTTCCATCATTTCTTCTTCTCTGCTTCTTCTGGTTTGTTATTCTCCATCGGACAGCCTCTTTGGACTCCGCCACTACAGGAATCAGTCGCCGTTCTCAGCAAGCCGTACACAGTTCGAACAAGGTAATTCTTTTCTTGCTGTGATTTTTACGTTATGGTAGGATTTACTCCTGGTTTGCGTTGTTGTTTTCTGCTTATGTATCACATCCGTGGGTCTCTGTATGCCCGTTTGGCCCTTAGGGATTTGTTGTGTTGGTTGCTTGAGTGCTAGGGGCGACCTGGCTGTTAACCTAGGTGTCACATCTCTGAGCCATGTATTGTCGCTTAGGACTTTCGATGAAAGTGTCCCCTTACTGTCTGGTAGGGTACCTGTAAATATAGGGTTAGCAATACACATATTTAGGGTGATATAGTACCTGACGGGCCCATGTCCCTAGGCCTTCTCTGGCTCTTTGGAGGCCAAGTGTGCGACCTGACGCATAGGACAATAGCTCCAGGAGTTCTTTTTCTGTGTCTTGCTAGGCTCAGTATGCCGTTGGCGTTCTGATGTCGTTCCTTCTGTGCTGTAGATGTCAGGTCGCTCACGCACTGGTCGAGGCAGGGCTTCTGCTTCCAGAAGGCAGGCAGGGCGCCAGACTAGTGAGGCCGAGGCTACGACCTCGCGAGCTAGCGTGTCCAACGAGGAGGTCGTTGGAGGGGATGAGGTCGCTGAGAGGGAAAACCCTCATCCTTTCAAACACACGCCCTCGCTCGTTACTCTTCAAAGCTGGAGGCTTGGGCTCAGGAAATCAGCTTCCCCTTGGGGTGTCGAGCTAACGTCCCCGCGGCCATTGATCGAGCCGCTCATCCTCCTGAGGGCTTTGTGGCGATCAGCCGCGAGCATATGGAGCTCGGCTTTAGGTTCCCTGTTCCTGGCTATCTCAAGAATCTCTTGAACGACCTGAAGCTCACGCCGTTTCAATTAACCCCAAATTCATATGCCTATATAACCACCCTAGCTGCGGCGTTCGCTAAGCACGGACTAGGGTTCCCTACACCCCGCATCCTCCGCAGCGTCTTCAGCTTTAAGGCGATCTCTGGAAAGGACGGACTCTACTACGCCACGCCTCGCCAACATTCTGATTACAGGGCGTATTTACCCCAAAGCTGCACTAAGTCCAACGTGGGGGAATACAAGTCAAATTGGGCCCTATTCACGTGCCCTTCGCTTGCCGGGCTGAATAATAGGAGTTTCGTGCTGAAACCTAGTAGGGACACAAGCACTCAGATAATATTAGTTTTTTTTTTTTTTTTTTTTTTTTTAACGAGCTAGCTTTTGCTTTGCAGGTGTCGCTGCTCCTGGGTACAAGCTTAGACAGGACGAGCTCGCTGTTCTGAATGCTTATGCAGCAGCCAAGGAACCAACCGAGGATTTTTTCCCTTCTGGTAGCGAGCTGGTAGAGCGGGGTCTCGCGCCATCTGCCACAAGTCCTCTTCTGAACATAGCCTAGCATTTGGGAATAAAAGGGAAAGGTGCGAGGTTCTTTCCGCCCTTACTGCTCCTGCACAGTCTGAGTCAGAACCACAGCCCCTACAACAAAGGTCACCGAGCACAAGCTTCTCCACCAGCCCTTTTTCAGACACTATGGGAAGGCTCACGATGTCAGTTCCTCCCCTCAGGTCGATTCCACCTGCTGGACCGACTGAGGTCGTCGACGTGGACGACACCTCTTCAGACCGCTCACAAAAAGCGCCCTCTCAGCCTGCTGCAGCTGCTCCTTCTCCAACCAGGTCAGCTGCGACTCCCCAAAAGCGGGCTGCCCCATCTGAGGGGCAAAGTCCTTCTCCAGCCAAGAGGGCCGAGGTCTCTGTCGAAGGGGGCTTACCTGCGGAGACGGAGTCTGAGGCCTTGATTAGAAAAAGGAAAGGGAAGGTCATAGTTGAGCCTCCGACCCCAAAGCAGAAGGGCGTCATCGAGGTCCGTCCGGCTGGGGTGGTTGTTATTGGCAGGGAGCCGGGCACTGAAGTACCAGGGCGCCCTTCAAGGCCCGCAACGGATGAACGGGTGGACTCCGAGCTCTGCTCTGAGGCTGCGAAGGAGATGGAATACTTGAACAACTTCCCGGAGCTCGTGCCCGAAGTAATGGGAAGGCGCAACCCGAAAATGCAAAGACCTGAGCTTACAGGTCGGCACCTCGTAGGCTTGTAGCTCGTCATGCTGCGCTGGTAAGGTTCTCTTTTATATATTTTGATTTTCTTGTTTTTCGAAAGATCTCTTACCATCCCTCCTGGTTTTTTTTTTTTTTTAGCTCGGTATGGCGTCGGTGAAGTTGATGAGGGAGACAGATTATCACATTAATGAGAGGGAGGCCTTTAGGATGTCCCAGAAGCAGTTCGAGGAGGAGAGGAGATTACTGCAGGATGAAATCAATCTCCTCCAAAAGGATCATGGAGAGCTTTCTGCCAAGCTTAGAGATGCTGATGCGGCCTTGTCACAGGAGACCGCTCGTAGGGAGGCCGCTACCTCTGAAGTCAACAAGGCCCACAGCGAACTAAATCAGCTGAAGGGCGAGCTCAGTGCTGCAAAGGTAAAGCTACAGGTTGTTGAGGATAAAGTAAGTCAGCATAAGTGGGACTTGGGAGCAGCTAGAGGGAAGCTCGCGAGGGCCGAGGAGAAGCGGGCTGAGGCAGAAGCAAAACTGGCTCAGACACAGGGGAAGCTGGCTCAGACCGAGGCGGGCATCGAGGCCAAGTTAGCTCGGGAGCGGGACAAGGTCGAGGAAGAGGTCGAGAGGGCGTTTCTGTTCAGTATGTGGGAGCGCTACCCGGACTTGGACTACTCCTTCTTTAGGTCAGCCGGGGTCCAAATGATCCGGGAGTTCGCAGAGCTCACTGCAGGCGCTCAGGGCGCACAACATGCGGATACTTCCTCTGCTCCTCCAGTTGATCCATCTGCTGTCCCAGTCCCTTTGCCAGAGCAGGTCCCCGAGGTACCTCCAGCTTCAGAGGGTCCTCCAATGCCTGAGCCCCCAGTAGAGGCCCTTCCTGATTTACCAGCTCCTGAGCCCGTCCCTGAGGCAGAGCCCCCAGTACAAGTTCCTGTTGATCTTTCTCCTTCAGACGAATCAGCTGGTGTCTAGGGCACTTTAATTTCATTTGTTTGTTCGATTTCTTGTCATTTTTATTTGTTGGCACTCAAACAACGAGCTCGAAGCTCGGAATTATAATAGCGAATTTCCTGCATTAATTTCAATACTGTGTCCAAGTGTGGATATGCATGATTTATTTATATGATGGGCAACTAGCAGATAATAATCACACTATTGTAAGTATTAAAATTTGCTAAGTAAATCACAATCGTGAAAATCATGCTAACTTACGAACCTGTTAACTATAGTCAGCGATTATATTAACGCATTAGCTCGTAAGGATTTGAATTCAGCAAATAGCTTGGTTGAGCAAAGTATTTGATCCTGCATGCGATATAGTTGGACAAGCCTTAAAGGATTGGCAGGAGCTTACAGTTAGTGAGGGGCTCGGAATTTCCTTGACCGTGTATTTCAATGTCGTTGAGTGCACTTGACAGCAGTATTTTCCTGAACTTTGAGGTTATAGCCAATGGCTGCACTCGTAGTTCAAGGGTGAGCCCCTTTTGCTAGTCCGCGAACATCATTATATTTGAGAGGCGTAGCCTTACCCCTTCCCGTGGGGTTGCAGGGCAATTGATTCGCGAGGTCCGCGGGCATCTTTATATTTGAGAGGCGTAGCCTTACCTCCTCCCGTGAGGTCGCAGGGTAATTGATTCGCGAGGTCCGCGGGCATCTTTATATTTGAGAGGCGTAGCCTTACCCCCTCCCGCGAGGTCGCGGGGCAATTGATTCGCGAGGTCCGCGGGCATCTTTATATTTGAGAGGCGTAGCCTTACCCCCTCCCGCGAGGTCGCGGGGCAATTGATTCGCGAGGTCCGCGGGCATCTTTATATTTGAGAGGTGTAGCCTTACCTCCTCTCGCGAAATCGCGGGGCAATTGATTCGCGAGGTCTGCGAGACATAGCGGCTGCGAACTAAGAATTTATTGCATCAATTGATAAGACATCCTCGATTGAGGTTTTTATAGACATTTATTGCCAGAATTTGCTCGTGGCTTTGGCCAGTGGTTCTATGCAAGCATTTGAGTTGTAGATGATTTCTTGGATTTTTGCACAGATATCTTCAAAGAATAATAATATATATGAATATATATGCATATGTGATGATAGATCGCAACTTGATTTCTTGAGAAAGAGATTTCATTAACTTCGCTCTTTTTAATATGTACATTTGCTGGTTCAACTAGTTTGCTTTCTGCATCAAACATGACATGTACAACAGAAAACAAGTGAAAGCATGTTTACAGACAATCGTCAAAAAGAATCATGTACAAAGTTAGAGCGGGTTGACAGTTCTTAGGTGTAATACGGTCGTAGGTGTTCAGCGTTCCAAGCTCGGGGTAACTCTGATCCATCCATGCTGGCCAAGTGATAGGCTCCATTCTTCAGATTCTGCTTGATGAGGTATGGCCCCTCCCAGTTGGGCCCGAGCACCCCATCGCTTGCCTTGCGGGCCCCAGGGAGGACTAACCTGAGAACTAGGTCCCCGGCTTTGTAGCTTCGAGCTCGCACCTTCTTGTTGTAATACCTGGCAACTCTCTGCTGGTACACCGCTACCCTTAGGCAAGTTGTCTCTCTTGCTTCCTCGGCCAAGTCTAAACTGGCCGCGAGCAGCTGGTCATTGTTTTCAGGTTGGAACGAGGCCCTTCGTTGGCTGGTGACTTCGAATTCTGCCGGTATCATAACTTCCGTTCCGTAGACCATGAAAAATGGGGTTTCACCCATCGAGTTACAGATTATGGTTTTGTATGCCCAGAGGACTTTCTGCAGCTTGTTAGCCCAAGCCCCCTTTCTTGCCTCTAGCCTGGTCTTCAAAGTCTACTTGATGATCTTGTTCACAGCCTCGACCTGACCATTGGCCTGAGGATGGTCCACAGTCGAGAAACTCTTTACGATTCTGAGCTCATTGCAGAAGTCTATGAACTGCTCGCTGGTGAACTGAGTCCCATTGTCTGTGATGAGCTGCTGAGGGATTCCGAACCTGCAGATGATGTTGTCCCACGCAAACTTCTCTATCTTCGTGGTGGAGATCTCTGCTAGCTCCTTAGCTTCGGCCCATTTGGTGAAGTAATCCACAGCGACTACGGCATGTTTACAACCTCCTGGAGCTGTGGGCAAGGGTCCGATGAGGTCCATCCCCCAGATTGCGAAAGGCCATAGACTCACCATCTGCTGGAGGTAGGCTGGTGGAGCTCGCGGGACCTTAGCAAATCTTTGGCACTTGTCACACTTCTTCACTAGATCCAAGGCATCCTGCTTCATGGTTGGCCAGTAAAACCTTTGTCTGAGGGCCTTCTGGGCTAAGGATAGTGCTCCAGCGTGGTTCCCACAATGACCTGCGTGAATATCATTCAGCACCACCTCACAGTCCTCATCATCTATACATCGTAGTAGCGGGGTTGAGAACCCCTTCTTGTACAATCTGTCATCGTAAATACAGTATCGGGCTGCTCTAGCACGTATACGGTGAGCTTCCAGCTTGTTCTCTGACAGCTTCCCTTCCTGCAAGTAATTCACTAACGAGCTCATCCAAGAGTTAGGCCGAACCTGTATGATCATCATTGCATCTTCGTCCTCGATGCTCGGAGTTGGCAGGAATTCAACAGGGATAGACTCAAGGAGATCTGCATCTTGGGAGGTCGCTAAACGGGCCAGGGCGTCTGCGTTAAAGTTCTGCGCCCTGGGGATCTGGTTCACTTCAAACCCCTTGAAAGCCCCCAGTAACTCCTTCACCTTCTGGAAGTATTTTGACATCCTCCTTCCCTTTGTCTGATATTCTCCCCTGACATGGCAAACAATAAGTTGAGAATCATTGAAGACTTTTACCTGCTCAGCTCGTACCTCCTTTGCCAGGCGAAGTCCGGCGAGCAATGCCTCGTACTCTGCCTCATTATTGGTAGCTCGAAATCCAAACCTTAGGGTACTCAGGATCTTGTGGCCCTCTGGACTGACCAACATTATTCCAGCCTCCGAACTTTGCTCGTTAGAGGATCCGTCTACGTAAAGCTCCCAAACCTGATCACCTGTTAGCTCCTCCTGCTCTGGTACTGGCCCTGTAAATTCCACCACAAAATCTGCGAGTGTCTGGGCCTTGAATGTCGTCCTAGGCCTGAACTCTATGTTGAACTGAGCGAGCTCGATGGCCCACTTGAGAAGCCTGCCTGAAGTGTCTGCCTTCTGGAGGACTTGCTTGAGAGGGTACTGCGTGAGGACCTCTATCTGATGAGCTTGGAAGTAAGGACGTAGCTTCCTAGAGGCGGTTACCAGGCAGTACGCGAGCTTCTCCATTTGTGAATATCGGGTCTCTACATCAACCAGCCTTTTACTGATGTAATACACGGGCAGCTGCATTTTTCCCTCTTCTCTCACCAAAGCCGCGCTTAGGGCATATTCAGAAACACCCAAGTACAGGAACAGCTTCTCCCCATCCTTTGGTTTGGACAGGAGAGGGGCCTGGCCTATATACTCCTTCAGCCTCTGAAATGCTTCTTCGCAATGCTCATTCCATTCAAAGTTTCTCGCCTTCTTTATAACTTTGAAGAATGGCACGCACTTGTCGGTGGCTTTCGGGATGAACCGGCTGAGAGCCACGACCTGGCCATTCAGACTCTGCACGTCCTTGATTTTGGAGGGGGACCTCATTTCCACAAGCGCCCTGATCTTCTCCGGGTTGGCTTCTATCCCTCTGCTATTTACCATAAACCCAAGGAACTTACCGGATGCTACCCCAAAGGCACATTTCAGGGGGTTTAACTTCATCCGATAATTTTTGAGGACTTTGAATGTCTCGTCCAGGTCGCGAACATGATCTGCTGCTTTCTGGGATTTTACCAGCATGTCATCTACGTATACTTCCATGATTTTCCTAATCTGGTCCTGGAACATGGCGTTGACCAGTCGCTGATAGGTGGCTTCTGCGTTCTTCAGTCCAAACGGCATCACCCTGTAACAATATAACCCCCTATCAGTGACAAAAGAGGTGTGTTCTTCGTCCTACGGGCTCATTGGGATCTGGTTGTATCCTGAGTAGGCATCCATGAAACTAAGGAGCTGGTGTCTGGCTATTGCATCTACCAGTTGATCAATCCTGGGTAATGGGAAGCTGTCTTTCGGGCAAGCTTTGTTCAAGTCGGTGAAGTCAATGCAAGTCCTCCACTTCCTGTTCTTCTTCTTCACGAGGACTGGGTTTGCAACCCAAACAAGATAACGGGCTTCCCTAATGAACCTGTTAGCTAACAGCTTCTCGATCTCCTCCTTCAAGGCTGTATAACGTTCTGGGGTCATCGGCCTCCTTTTATGGCGGACTGGCCTGTGCTGGGGATCTATGTTCAGTTTGTGGCTCATAACATCAGGATCTATCCCCACCATGTCTTCGTGGTTCCAGGCGAAGACATCAAGGTTCATCTTTAAAAATTCTATGAGCTCGGTCTTTACTTCTAGTAGCAGATCTCTCCCTACCTTCACACATCTCTCCGGGTCTACTTTACTGACCCGCACATCCTCTAGCTCTTCGACAGGTCTCGTGGCCTTGTCTGCATCCACCTCGCGAGGGTCAAGGTCGTCGCTTACCCCAGTTTCAGAGACAACTTGTGGCTGGCCACCCGAGACCACGTTCACTTTCTTCCTTCGAACTCCCATCTTTATTGCATCTTCATAGCATCGCCTGGCCAACTGCTGTTCTCCCTTGACACAGCCTACTCCGTTGGGGGTTGGGAACTTGACTGTCAGTGATCTGGTGGAGGTGACCATATCTAGCTCGTTCATCGAAGGTCGCCCCAAGACCACGTTGTATGCTGAAGAACTGTTGATAATCAGGAAGTCTGTAAGAACTGTAGCTTGCCGACCTGGTTCTCCGAGGGTGAGAGGTAATTTGATCTGGCCTATCGGTATTACTGCGTCCCATATGAATCTGTAGAGGGGCTCTGGTGAGGGTGTTAACTGCTCAGTCCCTAACCCCATCTAGTCATAGCAGCTTTTATACATTACATTGACTGAGTTGCCAGTGTCGATCATTACCCTTCGTACCTCGACATTACTGATCTGGGTCCGGATTACAATCGCGTCGTTGTGGGGCCAACGTACTCCCTTCTCGTCCTCCTCGGTGAATACAATATTGTCTGAGGACGCTCTTGCCCTTTTGGTGGGTCCCTCGACTCCTCCATATTCTGCCAGTAAGGTATGGTTGGCTTCTCAGACATACCTCTGGTGTGACCTGTTAGATGTACCTGCCACATGAGGCTCACCATAAATGGTAAAGATTGTTCTTACAGCGAGCTCGCGTTCGGGCTCCTGAGCTCGCTGAGGCTGCTGTTGCTCGGGCTGCTGGTCTTATCCCTGAGGTCGTTGGTGCTGAGGTCGCCTGCCAGCGGGCTGTACTACATATTCTCCTAGGCGGCCTCGTCTTATGAGTTCTTCGATAGCATCCTTCAACTGCCAGCAGTCCGATGTGTTGTGCCTATTTTCATTATGGTAGGCACAGTATTTCCTCGGGTCCCGACGTCGGTTAGGGGGTTCAGTCGGGGGTGGCTTCCCGAAATTCTCCCTGTTCCTTTCTGCGGCGAAGATCCTGTCTTGCCTGTCCGACAACACACTATAGCTTTCATATCGCGTCGGACGCCGGGGTCGCTCCACCCTCGGCCCTGGTCTAGCTCGCTTCACCACAACATTGGCGGTCTGGTTCCTCGGCTCTCCTGGCTTATCACTGCCATAGTTCTTCCTTTTCTCACGGTGGGAACCGCTCGTTTCACCTCGCTGACCGCCGGGTTTCTTAGCCTCGAAGGCTTCTTCCCATCTGATTTCTTTAGCAGCCTTTTCGTAAAACTCTCCAAATCCTTCACTGGGGACTTGTAAATGCTTTCGTACAACTTCTCGTCCTTCCTAAGCCCTGCAGAAATAGCTGTCAAAATACTCTCATCAGAGGGCGTTTCCACATTACTCACCTCCTCTCTGAACCGAATGATATAATCCTTCAGGGATTCGTTTTGTCTCTGGAAAATGGTAGCGAGGTGACAGGCTGGCGCGAGCTGCTTCCTCAAGGCCTTATATTGGTCCAGGAACCTCTTCTGACATTCTCTCCAGCTTCCGATGCTGTGGGCTGTGAGGCCTTTGAACCAAGCTTGCGGAGCATCCCTCAGAGTAGCTGGGAATACTCGACACTTGACAAGCGGGTCGTCTGTCTGAAGATCCATCTTTACATTGAAAGCGTTCAGATGGTCGTAAGGGTCTATCCTGCCACCGTATGGAGGGATATTGGGGAGTTTAAACTTCGCTGGTAAGGGTACTGTCTCGATCTCCCGGGTGAATGGTACCCTACGATTCTCTCGCTCTTCCCCGGTCTGGCCTCCAGGTCGAGCCTCTAATTGCTGGACCCTCTGTAACAATTCTTCTACTACTGGGTCCTGGGTCAGAGATCGCCGACTGAGGTTCCACCTACTGGTACTTTCCTGCTCCCCAAAGTGACGGTTCTGCGACCTGTCCTCTTCACTGAAAGCTTCTACGTGTCTGGGGGCCCTCTGCGGCTCGGGCTCATGACCTGCACGGTATCCGCGGACTCGTTCTGGCCCACGACTACCCTCTTCGCGCCTGGCGCCCTCGATGCTCACCCTTACCCTTATCCCGTTCTGGCGAGGCGAGATCTCCCGCTCTTGGTTCCGTCCCCTGGCTCTTCTCGGGTGTAAGTTCGAGGAGCGGGCTGATCCTTCGGTCAACGACCTTTCCCTGGCGGCTACCCCTTCTGGAGTTGGGATTTCTTCTGAAGGTCGACGGCGAGCTCTGCCTGGTGGTGCGACCTCCACCTGTCTTTGCACCGCACGGGCTTGGACTTCCATCAACGCCCTGACTGTCATCGTCAACTCCCTTACTGTATCTTCTAGAGCTCGCTGGCGCTGTTGCCATTCCTGAGCGACCTCATTTCCTGAAGGTGAGGCGCTCTGTTCTTCTCGAATTTCATGTCGTTCTTCTGCCACTCCGACACTCCTTGTTGCCTTGATCCTAGCCATGGTAGACAAATATAAGTGAATGTGAAATAATAACTGACTGGAGATTACCAGGTCGCTGTTGGGCCCTCCTTCTAGCGCCAAAAGATGTTGACATCCGGAAACGGTCAATCGGAGATTCTGGGGCCCAGACGACGATCTTGGTAATTAAAGGTTCTGGTCGTACTAATGGAGGGGTAGTAAATAGACAATTAATGAAGTTCAAGGTTGGTGGTGTTTATTTCAGGTGAAGGAATGTCGGTCTTGGTGGTTGGTCGGATTTAATAAGGTGATCAATCAAGGAATTAAAGTGGAAGAGAGAGAGAGAGAGAAGAAACACAAGGATTTTTACGTGGTTCGGTGACTGCACCTACGTCCACGGTCACTCTGAAGTAATTCCGGCAGAGTGACAGTTCTCTACTATGTTCAACTTGTCTGTACAATAAAATGTCTCCCCTCTTTATAGAGGAAGAGAGATCACAATAAAAAATACAAAAGAAAGTCATACACGTTACTGGCAATGGCTAGTTTCAGCTAATCCTGACACTGCCATGCTGTATTAATTGTAAAGGTAATGATGATTCTCTTCCTGTATATGTCTGTATTTAATGTTTCTGAAAAGGCTTTCACTTCATTAAATGCTTCTGGGTAATTGTGTAGGTAGTTTCCGACGGGGAATCATGAGAGTTGGTAGTTCTGACAACTTGCTGTATACGATATCTCCTGGGTAAGCCTTCTGGTCAGCCAGATGATACACACTGGAGGGGAGGTAAGACGGTCTGGAGGTCCTAGCGAGCTCGCAACCTGCGCGACCTCGCGAGCTCCACGAGCAGGAGGCATTCTGAGAACTGTTACTGGCTTGCGACCTGGACGGCCTCGCGGGCTGGGCTCGCAACCTGGACTACCTCGCGAGTTAGGCATGCAACCGCTGGTTCTGTCTTTGGGTCTCCTGGGCCCTTGCTTCTGTTCACATTAAATAGGCGTGTACTGGCCTATTTGGGCCGAGCCAGAAAATGGGTATAACAGATATAAAGGGAAAATCCATACTTTTGGTTTGGATTAATTCGATTTGATTCAGTTTCGATTTTTTTTTTTTCCCTCCTTAATAATGAGTGTCATTTTTTTTTTTTTTGGAAAGCAATCAACAACCATTTTTTTTTTTTTTTTTTTTGAAAAGATTAACAGCCCGTTTTGAAAGCCCTTTTTTAGCTGCACGAGTGTATCAGGGCTTTATGTGACAGTTTAAAACTAGTCAAGTCTCAACACAGGCTTGTAGAGAGAGAGAGAGAGAGAGACGATAACAGTGCGATAGGGTGGTCCGCAGCATGAACAAAAAATTGCCACGATTATGTGTCGTTCAGCAAAACCCATGGCTTACACATCATCATCATTACTACACGGACGCTTCTCATTCAATCTTCTTGTTCTGCATCACTCGAGCAACCATGGCACAACCTTATTATCATCCTGTCATAGTTTATGTGGATTCGAATATACGGTGCATTTAATTAATTATATTGTAATTATATTTATATAATATCAAGTATGTTCAATTTCGAATCAAATCAAATGTTAGTGTTTATATTAAGATTCATTATTGGTAACTCTGATATGTTAAATTTATTTTGTATTTAAGTAATTTCGAATATTTTTTTTAATATATAGTAAATGAACAATGAAAAATTATTTTTATGTAAATCATATTTCAAGTACATTATGCTTCAAAAAAATTAAAAAAAAAAAAAAAAAAAAAAAAGAAAATGTATAGCTACTGGACTAGTTGTTTTTAACATTCGAACAAATCAATTTCACTTCATCGAGCCTCACATGCACGATGTCGAGATATGTGTTTATGTTTCCCCAACCACTCGAATCCCATGGCCGCCACCTATACCTGATTCCACGTGTCATTTCAACCTTACTTCTCACAAATCTGCCACGTGCCCTAATATTTAGCGGTCTGCAAAATTGTCAAAAATATTTTATAAATCAAACAGAAAAAAAGAAAAGCATCGAAGCAAAAAAAAGCAAAAACAAAACAAAAACAAAAAAAGAGCAAAAGCAATTGAAAACGCCATCTCTCTCATTCATATGGCAGCTTCCTTTATTGGCTTTTGCAGGTTCATACCAACACAACATGGACATGCAACTCTCGAGATTGTCCCTCATCCAACGGTCATGATCCTTTCTCAGACCCCATTGAATCACAGCCGCTTATTTCAAGGTCAAAAGTCAAAACTAGGGAGGTTTCTAACAAGGGATAAAGCTACATTGATAAATGTACGTGTGTATGGCATCACAGGGTGCGATTGCTTGCTAAGATTATCAAAACGAGTCAAGGACCTATATAGCTAGTAGGGACCAGATAGGACAAGACGAGAGTTTGGATTGCATGGTTGGTGACTCATGTGTGTCAGAACTGTTAAGGTCAGATTGATCAGGTGGGGTCAGGCTGGTCATGGTCAATGACCACAAAGCTCTTTCTCTCTCTCTTTAATCAGAAGCTCAGAGCTCCTCCACGCATCGCTAATAGCTCTAGTGTCAAAACATATGCACCATTGACATTGTTCTTGATAGCTCTCCAGCCGTCCGATGGCCTGTTAAGAAGTATAGATGTGTCCCAATTGGTGCCACAGTCCAGTACAGTCGTTGGATTGCAATCCATATCAAGATCAGCAACAGTAGTAGTAGTACTTGATCTTGAATTAACGGCGAATTAATTGTTTGGAGGTGACATCCATCAACTTCATGCCATATATTAATTGTTTGGAGGTTCATGAACTGGGTGAGTTTGAGATGGTTTTTCATTAATTGGTTTGTCAGCCTTTGAGCTGTGTCACTTGAATTTGCCATGTTACTAATTAATAGCAGGATTTAAAATAAATAATAGTTTAACCATCATGAAAATGTGTTTATGATAATTTTCAGCTTTCACAGAACTTCAATTTATTTATAGGCTATATATAAACATTAAATTAAAAAATATACATAAACATTAATGAAAATATTTAGTGTAATAAGTTAATTAAGATTTTATTAGAGATAATCTCAAAAAATAGTGAATAATTTATATAAATATACTTTTTATCATATTAATTTTATTTTTGTCCATAATATTTTATCATTAAATATGACTTTAATAATGATGGACAGCAAAAGTGAAAATGGGAACAAGTGAAGGTGCCCGTACCTATTTTAAAAATGACCCATCTACTACAGGGGGCATTTGAAGACCAACAGGTGATGCTGGACTGCTGGTGGTGGGTGAGTCAAGAGTTGAAACGGTGAAATGGACCGACTCTGGAGTTAGATTGGGTGGTTGAGTTTAGTCATTAATGAGTTTTGTCTTCACATCTTGATTTTCAGAAATTTTGTCAGTGTTTAAATTGTCTTGCAGTTGAATTTACCACCGTTACTGATTAATAGAGAACTTAAATTTTCAGAACTTGATCATCATTTCTGATTAATGTTTGTGACCATTCAAAAATGGTGCTCAAGTTAATGGCGGTTTTAACCATAATGAATGTGTACTTCGGATAGTTTTCAGCTATTATAAAACTTCAATTTTATGTATTAGAGTTTCATAATCCTTATTTTAGCTTAATTAGTTCTTTTGTTCAAATTATAAATAATTTATTTACAAAATTTAATGGAGTTATATGGTAAGTTTTGTGTAGATAACATATGTATCATTTGTTTGTCGAATTCTAGATATTTCTAATCATATTTAAATAATAATAATGGAGATTGGAAGGAGTTAAAATTACTTTTTAAGTGAAATTTTCAATTTAGTTTAGAAAGTTATATGGTCATGCTACGCACAACTCCATTATGTTGATTGTTATGCTAATTTGACTTTGATTATTATCTAGAAAAATAAAAATAATTTTCTACATGATACAAATATCTGTAGATATTCTATTTATAGATATTTATCTGATAATTTAATTTATTAATAATTTAATCCTAACTATCATTGAATATTGTTTGACAGTATAGTGGGATGTGATTTATATAGGGGGACAATTTGGTCATGCTACCTCACAATTGGTGTGTTTGCTATGGGCTTGAAATAATAGTTGAGGAGGGTGCGATTTATGTAGGGAGAATTTGGTGTGTTTGAAATGGATCTGAGATGATAGTCGTGTGAAATTGCTGTTGAATGGGGTAATAATTTGGAGTGTTTGGAATGGGTTTGAATGATAGTTGTGTGGAATGATGGCTGAATGGGGTTTGAAATGTTGAAATGGGTTTGACCATATTTACGGGCGTTGATGAGCCATCCATTCCACCCTCAATTTTTCACATAAAATTTCAACTAACAAATTACAAACACTAATTGACATTAAACCACCGCAGCAATAAAAAAAAAACTCTTGAAATATTTCAAAAAAAAAAAAAACACTCCTGAAATAATTAATGTGTTTAGGTCAATTTTTTAGACATGTATTTTCTGTTATCAGATTAATAAGTGCTTCTTTAATTATAATTTTTTTGAAAAATATTTTGAAAAAATATTGTAAATTTTAGTACTATATTACTTTTGACATTATTAGTTGTAAGATAAGAATTCAGATATAATAGTTATAATTAAATATTTTCATTTTAAAAGTTATTCAATTTTTTATAATTAACAGTTGCAATATAAAACAGTTATTTTATAATATTTGTAAAGTTATTCAGTTATTTTTATTTATACATTTAAAAAAATATAAATGTAAACGTATGATCTGTTCTTAAAAAATAAAAATGTGAAAAAAGTATCTATTCATAAATTATACTATAGTACCACATCTATCGGATCAATATAGTCTCTAGTCCCATTAGGACTGCCCAAGTTTTCTGGTCCATCCCAAAGTGATGACAACCTGATAAGAGTCAAAAGTACGCATTTTTCATAAGTCACAAGTGAACCACTAGTACCAGCCTACCCTCCATTAGAATCATAGAAAAATATAATCACGGAGGAAAATGAACAATGAAAAGTAAGAGTCAATTCACTTATAATTAAAAATTAAGAGTCAAGTAAGACCTTCTATACCTTTCAAACCAATAATTTTCAGACATTATTACGATAAATTGACACTAAAGATGACTTTTGTGAAGCAATCTGTATGGAAAGTTGGTTAAAAAACTTTATTAGCTGTAACAAACTTTGCTCACACGAAAGTAGGTAGGGAGAAGATCCACGTAGAGTGAGAGGAGAACCAAAACATTTTGGAAGCAATCTGTATGGAATATTAGTTGAAAAACTTTATTAGCTAAAAAAAACTTTACTCACATATAGTTGAATGTTGTTTGATAGTAGGGTGGAATGTGATTTATGGTAGGGTGGAATGTGATTTACATAGGGGACGATTTGGTCATGCTACCTGACAATTTGGTGTGTTTGATATGGGCTTGAAATGATAGTTGAGTCGGGTGCTGGTGTGTTTGAAATGGGTTTGAAATGATAGTTATCTGAAATGGTTGTTGAGTGGGGTCTGAAATGCTGAAATAGATTTGACCGCACTTAGCTCCACAACACCCTCAATTTTTCACATAAAATTTCAACTAACAAATTACATGCACTCATTGATTTTGAGCCACTGCACCAATCAAAGAACTCTCTTGAAATAATTAAGAAATGTTTAGGTAAATTATTATTATTATTATTATTTTGGAGAGAGTTTAGGTAAATTATTTTAGTCATGTATTTTTCTTACTTCAACATAGTCTCTACTCCCCACTAAGAGTCTAAGACTGCCCAAGTTTTTTGGTCCATCCTAAAGTGATGACCAATCTGACAAAAGTTTGAAGTATAATTTATGAATACATATTTTTTTTACATTTACATTTTTATAAAATTTGTTATGGTTAATAAAGCTTTTCAACTAACATTTCATATAGATTGCTTCCAAAAGTCATCCCTAATATCAATGTATTATAAGGATGTTTGAAGATTATTTGTATGGAATGTTAGTTAAAATGTTTGTTGAAAAGTTCTATTAGTTAACAAACTTTCAAAAGGATGTTTGAAGATAATTTGTATGAAATGTTAGTTAAAATGTTTGTTGAAAAGTTCTATTAGTTAACAAATTTTCAATTGAGAGATTCTTTTTGGAATGTTAGTTAAGGGAAATTTGATTTATCTATTTAAGGGTTGTATGTATACTCAAGTTTTCATTCATCAAAGGCTTGATAGCAACTATTACATTTACGCTCTCTCTCAAATAGTCAAGTTCATCTAATACTTCTTCTCTTGCTATTGATTGGAGCAGTTCCGATGAAAGCGGCACACCAGTATAAGAATTGTCCATCTATCAAGTCTAAATGTTGTATAGTTTAAGTGTTATTTTTCTACAGTACTTAGGTTTGATAGGTGGACAATTCTTACATTGGGGTGCTGCCTTCATTGGGATTGCTCCAATCAATAGCAGGATGAGAAGTATTAGCATGAACTTGACTATCAAAGAGAGAGCAAACTCCATACATGTTATCAATGTTTAGATGAATGAAGAACTAAGTGTGCATGCAACCCTTGCACTCGTGTGTCGCTTTCATCGAGACTCCTCCAATCAATAATAGGATGAGAAGCCTAAGAGCTGCATATTACCCATTCCCTAGCCCTAAGAATCATGGGGCTGTCACTATCCCTAAGAATTATTGAGCTATTACCATCCTTTGTGTTTGTAGATTTTATTGTTGGTGTAGGTGTTTAGTTTAATGTTAAATGTTTACACTGTTAACTTTCAATTTGGTTGATTATCTTGTTGTACTAAAGGGATAGTGTTGTAATAAGGTTTTATTATAAATAAGATGTTTGTTTTTCGATTCCAATCAAAATAAAACCAATTACGACTCTAAATACTTGAAAGTTAAATCTCAATAATTTAAATAAGAAAAATAAAAACACAACCATCAAATCATGAAAATCCAAACTTGGCAGAGGAAGCTAGAAGCGGCTTTAAATATAAGCTGGGCAACAATAAAATAACAATGAAAGAATTGGTATAACAACAAAAAATGAAAAATAAATTAATTAATTAAAGCCATCAAAACCAAACTTCACAAAAATAAAGGATTCAGAAGTAGTGTTTTAGATCTGAAGTGTGTGCTCTGCCTATGAGTGTGCAATAGTGAAATCGTGATTCAGTGGCATTGAAATGGAGGTAGAGAGTTTGAAATGTCTTTGAGTGTGCTTTGTGGATGTGGAGTGTCTTTGCTCTCACTCTGACTCTGAGCAGGTTGGTGGTTGAGGGGTTTAATTGTACTCACGTAACCTTATTCATTCAATGAATGAGTTTTATTCCATTTTTAAAAGCTAATGTTGTTTCTTCATATTAGATGTTTTAAAAACTCACTAGTATATATAATCACATCACATACCAAATGATACAAGTGTTTTTTAAATTGTTTTGACAAATTAGATTAATAAAATTTACTAGCTAAAGCTTTTATTTATATATATACACATTTCCGAAATATCATTTGCTTTTATTTATTATTTTAGACATGTATTTTTTTTCATAAAATTAATAAGTGCATGACAATTTCTTAACCCATATTCTTTTGAAAAATATTGTAAATGTTAATGCTATATTTTTCATTTGACATTATCAGTTATCATATAAGAATTCAGAAACAATAATAATAATTAAATATTTTGTAGTTTCCAAATACAATTATGTGATGACAAATGGCCCCTGGGCTCGACTTTGGAATTCCCTTCAAAGCTCCATTGGCAGGTATAACTCAGTAAATGAGAGGGACTGCTCAACAAACTCAACTCATTTTCTTGTCATCCAATTGAGCCATTGGCTATATGGCCCGCAGCATCGTTTCCGAGGCAGTGGGCTCAGCACGGCCCGTCTTTAATTGGACCACACAGACCAAAAAATGTTTTACACTAATTTTTTAACAGTTTTTACAAAATATTAATATAAACTAACTATAATTATATGCTATTTGTTTTCAAAAATAAGTATGTCATTTAATTTAAAGTTGATTTTCTTTTATCAGTTATAAACACACATATATAGCACATGCCCAATCATACATGATTCATTGATCAATTTATTTGTTTATTTTACACTATCGAAGCAAATAAAGTTACCTGTTCTAATAGTCATCATATATATAATATCTCTAATCTATATATTTTGATAGTACCATAACTCATTGCTTTGATTCTACTAACATATTTTACGTTATTTACATTGCAATAAAATTGTTATTTAATTAATACATGTAAATAGATAAGAAATACATAAGATCAACATATAAAAAAGATACATAATCTACTTAATTCTCTAAATAAATTTTATTTTGTCAATTATCTAACTAAATTAGGTAATATAATTTACTAAACTGTAATGAAAAATTATATTAAAATATTTGCTTACTCAATAATATGTCATCATATCATAAAATATAGCAAATTAAAAAATTAAAAAATTAATTTCTCTAATGAAATTATAAAATCTAGCTGAACATTTTTATATTTTTTAAAAACAACACATAAACTTCTAAATGGCAAAAAAATAAAAATAAAAATAAAAATTAATTTCCCTAATAAAATCCTGGTATCTAGCAACGTTTTTTTTTTTTTTTTAATACCACATAAATCTCTATAAGTAGCACATCATCATATAATTATAAGTTTATTCACTTTAGAACTTAGCTGGATAAGGTTGAAACTGAAAGAGAATGTTGATGATAATTTTTTTTTAAGAATAAACTTCCTCTTTTGTTTTATTTTCTAAGAGATGCAAATATTATATCAATATTTTCATATTTTTTAGGAGAAACTTCATTTTAGTCCTTAAGGTTTGAAAATTATCAAAATTTTAAAGCTCTTTTGAAAACAGCTCTTTTTATCCCTAACTTTTCAAAAATTCTTCAAAAAAATTCAAATTGTCAGTTAATTGACAATTAAGCTAACCAGAAAAATAAAAAAGATTCAATTGCTCTTCATCACCTAAAATGACAATTTTACCCCTAATAAAATAAAACATATTACGTATCATTTCATTGATAAAAAGTTGGCATGTGTACAATGACATGATTATTTTCTTAAATTAAACCATAATTTTAAAAAGAAATTAAAAAAAAAAAATTTCAAAAGTTTTTTTTTTTTAAATAAAAATTAAACCTTCTCAATAATTTAAGAACAATAAAAATTTAAGAAAAAATCTTAAAAACAACACAAAATCTCAACTTGCATCGCCATTTTCTCTATCTCACTCCTCATTCTTTCTCTTTCTCTTGCTTTGCCCTTTTTTTTTTTTTTTTTTTTTAAATTGATATTGCGGTCTAAGTCCAATCGAACCCATAACCAACTTTAGTTTTGGGTTTAATTGAACCAGAACTTTAGGTTTCGGGTTCATTCCCGTTGTCTGCCACCCTCTTCTCATTGGAGATTGCATTTTTTGGGTTTTTTTTTTTTGATATCATCATTGTTGGAAGGTTTGGTAAGTTTAGAGAAGAATTCATTGTGGGTTTTCTAGGTTTTTTTTTTTTTTTCTCGAAACTGAAGGGAAAAAAACAACAATTGTTTCTATAAAAATAAAGATTTGCGGAACTTTGAGTTTTAAAAATTTTTAGAAAACTCAAGAACCCTAGATCCATAAAACAATGAAATAAAATAATAAAACTAAATAAAGATCGAATCTTGTACCTTTTGTATTGATCTATGTGGATTGCTCACCACCTTGCCTTCCTTGATATGACTCTACACCAAGAAACAAGTGAGTGGGCACAATTATATAGAATTGTGCTCACTATCTATTGATTTCTTTTCTCAAAAGAACAAACAATATATGTAAGAGGTGAGAATAAGTTTTTGTTTTAAAGAACGTAAAACAAAACCTAAGTATATCTTCTGTTAGGAAAAGAATACTATTTCTTTTCTATTTATAGACAACCAATTAGGGTTTTAATTAATCAAAATTAATATTAAACCCCAAGTTTATTAAAATTAAACTTTTGCCCATATAACATAATTAATTCACAATTAATTCATGTTATATTTTGTAATCATACTTGTGACCTATAATTAATTCATAATTAATTTATACTCGGTCACAACTAATAATTGAATTCAAGACCTCTTATAAAATTAATTAAATAATTATTAATTCATAATTAATAATTAACTAAATAATAATTTGAATAATCAATATTATTCAAATATCAAGTGAACACATATTTTGCTACTTATGTAACAACTATAATTGGACGATCCAATTACAATATTCTATATACACGTTTCTTATAGTGAAATGAGCTATCAAGGGGACCCGATGGACCTACAGTTTTGAGCTCCAATAATATCGGAATTATTAATTAAACTCTTTAATTAAATAATTCACTATTATTAATCTTAGAGTTACTCCACTAAAAACCTAAGATTGCACTCTCAAAACTATAGATGTTTTTATACAATCTGAAATTTTCAGTGTCCATTGATATAATCACTACATATGATTTGATCCTCCACAAATAGTTCATAATTAGAGCTAGGTCATAATGTCCGTTATACCCCTCTAATTATATCTTGATCCTTAAGTACCATTGATTCTCTAATGAACAATATATTCATAACAACTTATGAATTTATCTTTCTGTTTACATATGAACAGAAAGTTGAGCGCTCTTATTGTTCAAGACCTGAATCAACCCTTAAGAGAACTATTTCTCTACTTCTCGCAAAAAGGAGTGGATTCCACTATTGTATAGAATGTTCCCAGCTACTTACTAAATCATATCCTCAAAGTACGAAGTTATTGATCGAACATCTATATCGATCTCACCCATGTAAATCAAAGGACATAACTCAACAAGCAGGAGTCCATAATACACTCAGGATTAAGATCAATTCATATATGATCATCTAGTCGATAAATATAAATCTCTAAGTTTAACGGATATTAATTAGAAACTCATATTTATCGTGGTCCAGTCCTATATAATCTTTATTATATAAGGTGCCTCCATTTCCATGTCACTACATGAATAGTCTCGGATAAAACTATTGTACCGAATACAAAATGGACCGCAACTGTAGATTTACCACAAACAAAGTACCTAGCTTCGTTTGTTTTCTACGGACTCTTTAGATTACTTCTCTCAAACTAAATCCGCTTGTATATAACACTTATATACTTAGTTTGAAAATACATCAGTAATCAAGGATGTTTCTCATGACATATACAATTTTTGCAAAACATATAAATTGAATAGAATAAATACTTTATTATTATTTATTAAAACCGTTTACATAATTACAAGCTCTTAGGGCACAAAACCCAACAGAAACTTCCTTCTCCTTCTTCTTATTTTTTTTTTCTTTTATCTTGGATTGATGAATAATATTGGTGTGATGATTGATGATGGTTTGAGAGATTAATGATGGTTTTGGTGGAGATTCATGTTGGTCTAAAAATCTGGGTTTCCATTGGTTTGAGTTTCCAATGGAAACCTAGATTCGAAGATTGGAAATCTAGTTTGGGTTATCGATGAAGCCTGTTATTATTATTATTATTATTATTATTATTTGATAAATCATTTTGATGTTGTTGATGATGTTGTTATTGTGGGAGATGATGATATTGATAATGTTGTGACATTGTTGATGATGTTGAAGATTGTAGGAGATGTTGATGAATTGGGTTGTTGAGGTTGAAGATGGTGGAGATCCACCTATTGGATCTCTATTATCCATTCACATGAATAGACAATAGAACCAATCTGGCGGATCTCCATTTTTTTTATCTTTTTTTTTTTCCAGTTTTTTATGAAATTAGTCTTAAGTATGTAATAAATTATTTAAACTATTTTTAGTTTTTTAATATTTAAAATCATAAAATTCCACGTGTCACAATCTTAGTCTCATATGAAAATGCACTATTTTACCCTTTTTGCTAAAATAATTTGTAACTATTGATTGTCAATTGACTGACGATTTGAATTTTTTTAAAGAGTTTTGAAAAAATTGGGTATGAAAAAAGCTGTTTTCAAAAGGGTTTTAAAATGTTGATATTTTTCGAAACTTTAAGGATTAAAATAAAGTTTTTCCTATTTTTTATAGTTAAAATTTAATATGATAAACAATATAATGATACTTTTAATTTAAAAGGATATGAGGAATAAGGAAGTGGAGATGGGGGAGGAACATATGGTATTTGAGAGGATCCCATTTCTTGTAAGGTTTGAGAGATCAGATTTGGATAAGACACCATATACTGATCTTCTTGCTTACTTTGAGAATGAGAACTAGAATTGTGACTATGTTGAGAGGAAATCACCTTAGACTTTCCTTCTCTTCAAGCCATGTGTTTCTGCTTTTTTTGTTCTGCTTGCTTAGTTTCTTGTTGTTCTTTGAGCTTAGCATAAAGACGATGAGTAGTGCCAAAGGCAATATCTACTTCGAATCTGGTTTCTATAGGAGCAAAAGGTTAACTAACCTTTGGAAAATTTATTTGTGGAAAAAACCACCAACTGTTAGAAGCTTCAAAGTGATTGTAAATACAAATAAGAGGAGGAGTGTGAAAAATTTGCTTGTAAATATCTTGCCGAAGTGAGACAAGTTGAATTTTAAGATTTCTCATTTCTGCATCCTTTTATGTAAAAGCAGTTGTGAAACTTTGATTTATCTGGATCAGGTGTATTAGATCATTGTAAAGTTGATTCATCCATTGCTGTAATTGCTGGATGACTTGAGTAGTTCTTTCAGCAGCAGTAGATGTCTGAGATTGCAAATGGTTGAGTTTTGACTCAATCTTAAGCATGACTTTGTTCTAAGCAATAACATTTTCAGATTGCCAATTTAAAACAATTTTTGTTTGAGAGATAGATTTGATTGATCCGTTAGACTGAACAACTTGGGATGGAACCACTTTTGGCTTTTGAGTAACGGTTTCATCAAGAGGTGGAAAATCAGTGTCATAAGAAGTAGAAGGATGTTGGAACATTATAACTGAGGGCACTATGAGTGAAGAGTTCCTGATAACCCATTTTTGTAAGAGTTTAGAGGGTTTTGAAAGGGTTGATTTTGAAAACCAGTCAAGACCTTTTTTATAATAAGACAAATGAGTTTTTGTAGAAGTGGAAATGGTAAGGATAGACTACAAAGTCAGATCAGAAGAAGGTTTTGGAAAAAACTTATCATTATCATCCCATGTGAGATTAGTTATTGGAGGATGTTTAGGAGGATCAGAGTATCTAACAATATATTCGTATTTACCAGAAGGTTCTCTTAATGCTCCTACAATAGGGTCTTCGTCAAGCCACAGTTGGTAAAAGGATTTAGGTTTAGACGACCTTTTTGAAACAACAGGAGTTTGGTTGTGTTTTTCACAAGCCTTTTTACAACTTCGACATTGATATTCAAGATCATAAGGACTATGACCATCTGGATATGTGAAGTAATAAATAGGCTATCCTGTACGGGTAACATGTTGGACCTGTGGTTCAGGAAAAGAAGGGTTAAAAGTACTTACTAGATGGATCATGAACTGGGTAAGGAATTCGGGAAGAGGTGCACCGGGTTCTCCTGACTTTATAAACTTGATGGTGGTTGTGCCATTTGGATTCTGAAGCATCATAGACTCATTTGCAAACACCGGATTGAAGGTTTTTGCTGTTTTTCATAAGAAGTTATCCATTATTCTGGTAACAATTCAATAAACTTCTCGTGAGAGATTTGTCTTAGGATAGATGTACAATAAAGAAAATGGGAATAGTCCATGGTAAAGAGCAAAGCTTCTGTAGTAGTTGAAAGTGAAAGGTCAAGAGCATAGTCCTGTACTCTCCATATCATCTGGTGATGAAGAGTAGTTGAGATAGATCTAGGCTTTTGGACTGCACTTGCAATCTGTAATTGAACTTGCAAAGCTGTGGAACAAAATTCATCTTTAAGAGACATGGTGTAATTCGGTCCGAGGGTGAGCATGACAGTGCTTGCATTAAGGGTAGTTTGAACAGTAGCAAGGCAATCATATTGGTAACTGAGGTATCTGGTGTCAAGTAAAGCTATCCTACAGGAAACAGGAAGACCTTTTCTACCATGATAAATTACTACGACTCTTATGACACCAAAATAGATATAAATGTATCTTTCTGATAACCATTGAGTAATGTTGGACTGAGGAATTTCGAGGGTAACATACTGTTCTTCTAGAGACGCTGGAATAGGATATTTATCAAACTTAGAGGAATGAACATATTCTTTTACAAGCTTTCGAGAAAGTTTGACAAGAGTTTTTACAGAAAAAGAAAAACTAGGTTTAGCAAAAATAGAATAGGGATTAAGAAGAGAAGGAATAGTACATGGAAGAAATTGAGTATCTGGGACATAAGTAATTTCATACAAACTATCTATTTTAGAAAAAGGAGATTTAATAAGTGGAGAAGTAAGTGAAGCTAAAAGATTTGGAAAAGTAGAAGTAGCCATAACAAAAATTTTTGCCTAAAATCATACCTTTCATAACAATGGTGAGGGAGCTCTGATACCAATATAAGGGCAGAACACCTAATTTCTTATCAAGATTTTGTTTGACTATTAGCATTG
This sequence comes from Litchi chinensis, assembly GCA_019925255.1. NCBI lineage: Eukaryota > Viridiplantae > Streptophyta > Magnoliopsida > Sapindales > Sapindaceae > Litchi > Litchi chinensis. The sequence continues at coordinate 6,480,223 of CM034465.1, read as the reverse complement.
AAGGTATCATCTTCAAAAGAATATTCCGGATAAGTTATAGGAATATGGGCTGCAGATTCAATAGGAGAAGTTGGGAAGAAACTACAAGGAGTAGATAGGATAAGTTGTAGGAATATTTGATTTATTTATTTTTGAATTGGAGGAATGTTTCAATTGATTCCTCACCTAAAGTATAAAAATAGACATTACAATGTGTCATCAAATATTGAAGAATGAAGTCAACCAGCCTCACCGATTTTCTTATTACTGTACAAAATACAACAAATGCTACTTTTTGAGAATTTCAAAAATAATAACCAAATCTGACTATAGAAATACATTTTTGCAAGAATTTAGTAGGATGGTGTGAAAAATACATATCGATTAAGCAATTATACATCATACAATTATTATATTGTTGTCGTTGTTTTTTGAAATTATATGTAACTTTAATAAGAATGCATATAATTTAATATGCTAACTTTTTTTTTGTTTTTTAAATATTGCTGACAGCTATAGGTATTTCCATACAATGACTACCAAAAAAGGGAAGGGTAGTTGTGGTGGATGGGCCAAAACTCAAAGCATTTCACAAATTTATGACAACAATTCATCGGATGAAGTTGAGAAACAACACTCAAATATAGTTGCACCCATACCAAATGCACCTTCTAACACACCAACAACACCTAAAAACTCATCAACATTTATAACCCCTTCATCAGCTAAACGTGTACATGCACCAAAACACCAAACACTAGTACCAACTTTACCTTCACACCACCAAACTACACCATCAGTTTCACATGCTTCGACAACCACCACTACAACTGATGTCACACCAATAATTACATGTGCACGTACTCCTACACCTACATCTACACCTACACCTACGTCTCTTGAAATGAGAGATTTTTCTCTTACTGAATAAGACCGTGCTGGTAATAGTATGTTTTATATACACGTACAGACATATTGTAATTTATAGTTTCAATCTTACATTTTCTCAATTTCTATTATAACATATTGCTAAAATCATGTATGTTCTAAAAATTATGATATAGAGTTTACAAGAAAAAACAAACGTGGAATTACTCGAGGACTTGATTTATTGAAAAGAAAGCATTTAGGTGATAGGATTGACATAAACATATCCACAAGTGTAATGCGTGCAATTGGAGAAAATAGTCAGTTCTACATCACTGATACAGGATGCATTGTTAGGAGATATGCTCCATTGCAATTTAATGGTTGGAAGGACATTCCAAGAATTGAAATAGAAAAATTAATTCTTTGTCTTCATGTAAGTGCAAATTATTTCCAACTTTAATATATTTTTAAATTGCTTCTTATCATTAGCTGTTTATTATATACTTTATATTTGAGTTTTTAGGAAAAATTCAAATTAAGCAATGAGCGACATGTGAATGAGGCTATTGAGGAGGATATGAAGCGTAGGTATACTAGATGGCGTTACACTTTACATCAAAAATATTTGGAATTAATTAAAAAAGATGAAGATCTTGCAAATCCTCCTGATGATAGAGTGGATGTGAAGGATTGAGAATATCTTGTTAAATTATGGCAAGATGACAATTGGAAGGTTAGTTCTTAAATTCAATAGTTGATAAATAAATATTAATCAGTTTTGCAAGTCATAAAGTAAACATATATGCCAAATTATTTTTGATTTGATTATACAACATATAATTTTTGAACTCTATCATTGACTTATAGAGGTAATACTATTTTGGTGATAAGTAATCTCAAATAGGCATATAATATTATTGTTCAATTTATTATTGGATTAATTTCAACAAAAAAGTGAAAGGAACAAGACAAATAACAAGAAAATACAATTCCACCATTGTGTTGGGACAAAGGCATTCAGTCGTCTTAGATGGGAAAATGTAAGTCCTTATGTTTCCTCTCTCTTTATTTCACTTTTATAGTGCATATTATAGCTTTCTTTCTTCAAAATTTATTTGCTTATTTATTTTCATTGTTCTGAGTTGCTATCTTTTATTATCTATTTTATTCATTAGGTATATAATTCTTGAATTTTAATATTTATTATTTTTATTTGTTTATATGTTTGTGAATTATTTTTTATTCGATGAATCCAACAAAATTAAGAGCATTTACAATTTCATTAATGTTGAAAATTTGAGTAAAAGTTGCTGACTAATATAATTTTATATTTTTAGTGAAACATTATATTATTTATACATGAATTGGTTAGATTAGAATTTTATTTATCTAATAGCCAGTAGAATGTTTTTTAGCTTGTTTATCTATGGAAATTTTTAATACATGATTTTACATGTTATGTGAAGTTATGAATTTTAGTCATATACAATTATTTACTATTTGTTTTTTGGGTTACAATGCATTTTCTTTTTGGGTTTTGTTAATCTAGTTTGTCATTTGTTGCTTAATGCTGATTAGCTTTTTACTAACTCTTATGTACATCAACCATGCTTAGACATTAATGTTACCTCATGTATAGATGTGCACAAAAGTAATTAGCTTTAATTGTATGACGTAAAACTTTTAAATGATTAGGAAGTCTTTAGAAGCAACTTTATGAATCTTTTTATTCTTTACAAATTTTATAAATAATTCATTTATTAATTATGATAGTGTTCTTATAATAGCGAGATCTTGAGACTGAAGTTCTTCCTGGTCGTATTGATACATTCAAACTCACTCGATATGATGAAGAAAATGATAAATGGGTTGATGATTATGCAAAAAAGCTTATGTAAGTGAACATATGTATTTTATAATTTTTGTTATTTATTATTTTATTTGATTATTTATTTTTTATAATGTTTTTATTAAGGATGAGATGAATATGCTTCACACAAATCCTCTGGAAGAGGTACAACATATGTCTAAAGATGAAATTTATGACTATGTACTTGGAGAGTCTCCATCTGGCTACATACGAGGATTAGGAGCTGGCCCCAAGCCCAAACGCTTTTCTGGAGTGACAGCATGTAGATGTGCACAACTTGAGGAAGCTACAAGAAGAGCTAAGGAAGCAGAAACAAGATCTGAACAACTAGTTGATGAGTTAACAACAGTAAAGGCTGAATTAGCTGAGATGCGTTCAAGCTTTAATAAAAAACTTCTTGAAATTCAAGCTCAACTAAAAGGTAATCTCAAAACTTTTTTCATTTGGTCTAACTAATAATTTTATTATTTATATGAATTTACAATCTTAGTTACTTAAAATAAAATAGATTGAATTTTTATGTTGTTTTGGTCATCTATTGGAAACTTATATTAGTTTTATTGATTATAAGCGCTAATTAGATAGTTTTAGCTCTTATTTGAAAATAAAGTTGGTGTCAATGAAAATAATTTCTTAAAGAAAATTTGGTTATATTACAGAACGTGGTTGAGGTTTTCGCACCTATTGAAACAATTAGACAGGTAATTTATTCAATCTAATAATATTTTCTTAATTGTACAATATTTTTTTAATTGCCTATTTTTGTCTCATTGTACAATACTTGGAAAAAAGCTGCTTCATTGGTATTTGATCGTGGATATAAATTTGTTATGCATTATTTAACATTCTACTATTGCTTTTATTCATACTTTTAAATTTTTAATTATATGTCTTCATTTGATTTTTTTTTAATATATTTGTTATATAACTTTATTATAGTTTCACATTAAATATTATTAGAGATGTATTTCTACATGTTAAGAATCAGTTCATGCTCTTTGTTTTTTCTATTTTTTGCAGATAGATGATTATTGGCTTCTATCAACAAGATGCATCTTTCTGTCATAGTTTGCATTTACTTATTTATGTTGAATATTTTACAACTTCGTATTAGTATTTTGAGATGTTATGTTATTTTATTGGTCTTTATTGGTTTATGTCAATGACTTCATCTTTTTGTTGTACTTATGTTGGATATATTATACATTTAAGTTAGATTTTATGGATATAAATATTGATTGATGTTGTTTCTTTTATATATTTTATTTATAATTTTATCAGTTTAAGAAATAAGATTTTAAATTTCAAAATATATGTTCTTTATATGATTATTTCTTATTATTATTAATTAAGTAAATATAATTTAGTTATTTGTCAGTAATTGTAAATTTAATGTTTTATGTATAATGTAGATGGATCTTGTTAGTTGTTGCCATTAGTGACCAAAATACAAGTTTTATGATTAATGTATAAACCAATTAATATATAAATATATATATATTAGTGACAAAATGTAATGCTTTTGTGACATAATATTTTATGGCTAAAAGAATTTATATACACTATTGGTATTCAATTCCAGGTCTACTAAATGGATTTAGAGACAAAAAGAGTTGATTTTTAGTGATCAAAATAGTGGTCACTAATTATAAAATTGTTTTAGTGGCCAAATCTTCATTACTAATCAAAGAACTCTATAGTAAGAAAAAAATGGATAATTTGTAACCAACTTTTACATTACTAATTATATGCACATTAGTGATCATTAATTGTGTATTTGTGTTAGGCCCATTTCTTCGACCTGACTGAATGGGCTAGTGAGGGTCCAGCGAGCATGAACAGGAGTTAAGGCCCAATAGGCCTAGCCTCCAAATCGCTCTCGCGAGCTCGCAAAATCTTCTAGACTGTCTGAGCCTGTCTCCTATCTACGTCAGCACCTTTCCAGCCCACTTGATTTGACAGATCGGAAGACTTCCTCAGAAAGCACCTTGTGCAGCAAGCCATCAAGTTACCAACTCTTCTGAATTCACGCTGGAAACCACCTACACAACTACCGAGAAGTATTCAATGCAACGACCACGCATTTAATGAAGAGAAGACTTCTTTTGAATCATTAAATGCAGACGTGCGCATATAATAGATAATCATTGTTTATGTAATTAATACTGCATGGCTATGTCAGGATTAGTTGAAAATAGTCATCCATTGTAACGTGTATTATACCCTTTGTATATCTCCCCCCTCTATAAATAGAAGAGATTTTTACTATACAAACGATCGAAAAACATACTAGTGTACTGTCACTCTGTCGAAATTATTTCAGAGTGGCCCGTGGACGTAGGCACAGTTGTCGAACCACATAAAAATTGTGTCTTTGCATTCATTCTTCTCCCACCTCTCTTAATTAATCAGTCCATAACATCAGCTCACCAACCACGACCAACATTCCTTCACATGCATTATTCTACACCAACCTTAAACCCCATTAAACACTTATTTACTACACTTAATCTCATAAATTATCTCGCTCACAGTCTGGACCCCAGAATCTCTGAGTCGACTATTTCCACGCATCGACATCTTTTGGCGCTAGAAGGAGGGCCCAACAGTGGCTTGGTAGTTTTTCTCCAATTGATTTCCTCTTAACAGCTCGTATATCATCAGTTCGTGATGGCCAGGAACAGAACGATTAGGAGTGTTGGAGTGGCTGACGAGCAACCTGAAGCTCAAGAAGATCAGCAGAGTGCCCAGCCCTCCAGGGAGAGGTCGCTCAAGAGTGGCAGCAGCGCCAGCGAGCTCTAGAAGACATAGTAAAGGAGCTAACAGTGACGGTCAGGGCGTTGGTAGAAGTCCAGGCCCTTGCCACGTAAAGGCAGGTGGAGGTCGCACCGCCTAAGAGAGTCTGTCGGCAGCCGTCGGAAGAAATCCCCACTCCAGAAGGATTGGCTGCCAGGGATAGGTCGCTGTCGGAAGAGTCGGTTTGTTCTTCCAACTTGCGTCCAAAGAGGGACAGGCGATAGGATCAAGACAGAGGGAACTCACCTCGCCCAGTCGACATAAGGGTGAGGGTAAACCGCGAAGGTGACAAACACGTGGAAGACAATCGCGGGTAAGAGCGAGCTCGAGAGTATCGTGCTGGCCATGATCTCGAGCCCCGAAGGGCCTCCAAACCGGTGGAGAGCTTCGATGAGGAACTCGGTCGAGAGGCCGCCACCTGGGAGAATAGGAGAGCACAAGTAGACGGAACTCGAATTGGCAGCCCCTGCCTTAAGATCAGGTGGTAGAAGAGTTACTACAGAGGGTCCAACAACTGGAAGCTTGACCCGGACCTCGGGATGGGGAGGAGCGAGAAGATTGTAGGACACCTTTTACTCGGGAAGTTGAGACTGTACCCTTGCCATCCAAATTCAAACTCCAAAATATTCCTCCCTATAACGGCATAAGCGATTCGTACGATCATCTGGATGCCTTCAATGTGTAGATAGACCTCCAGATAGACGACCCGTTAGTGAAGTGTCGGGTCTTCCTAACTACTCTAGGGGACGCTCTGCGAGCCTGGTTTAGGGGCCTCCCAACCCGCAGTGTTGGAAGCTAGAAAGAGTGTCAGAAGAAGTTCCTGGATCAGTACAAGGCCTTGAGGAAGCAGCTCGTACCCCCCTGTCACCTCGCCACCATTTTCTAAAGGCATAACTAGTCTTTAAAGGACTATATCACCCTAATCAGAGAGGAGGTGAGTAATGTTGAAGCACCCTTTAAAGAAAGCATATTGACAACCATTTCTGCAGGGCTTAAAAAGGATGGAAAGTTGTATGAAAGTATCTGCAAGTCACTGGGCGAATTCTATGAAAGGGCTGCCAAAGAGATCAGATGAGAGGAAGCCTTTGGAACCAGGAAGCCCAACAGTCAGTGAGGTGAAACTAGCAGCTCTCACCAAGGAAAGAGAAAGAGCCACCATGATGATAGGTCGAGTGAACAAAGGCATCAGTCTACCAATGTCGTGGCTGAGTGAGCTAGACTTGAGCCTAGAAGGAAGAGACCCCTGCGTTTGGGCTGATATGGGAGCTACAGCGTCTTATCGGACAGGCAAGACAAAATCTTTGCCGTTGAAAGGAACAGAGAGAATTTTAGGAGGCCGCCTTCAACAGGAACTCCTAGTCGATGCAAAGACCCAAGCAAGTATTGTGCCTATCACAATGAAAATGGGCACAATACCTTTGACTGTTGGCAACTAAAGGATGCGATTGAAGAGCTGATAAGGCGAGGTCGCCTAGGAGAGTAAGTTGTGTGACCTGCGGGCAGATGACCTCAGAATCAACGACTCTAACAACAAAATCAGCAGCTAGAGCAGCAACAACCTCAGCGAGCTCCAGAGTTCGAGAACGAGCTTGCTGTCGGAATAATTTTTACCATCTATGGTGGACCCCACATAGCTGGCATGTCAAACAGATCGCATCAGAGATACATGAGAGAAGCAAACCGTACCATGTTGGCGTACTACAGTAGAGCAGAGGGGCTAGCTAATAAAGCCAAAGCAACCTCGGATAGCATCGTGTTCACTAAAGAAGATGCTAAGGGAGTACACTGGCTCTACAATGATGCGATCATCATTCGGGCCAAAATTAGCAATGTCGAAGTGAGGCGGATAATCATCGACACTGGCAGCTCCGTCAATGTCATGTACAAAGACTGTTATGACCAGATGAGGCTAGGTACTAACAGGTTGATGCCCTCGTCGAAGCCCCTCTATGGTTTTACTAGAGATGCAGTCATACCAATGGTTTTCCTTATCATTAACAGTTCATCAGCCTACAATATGGTCCTAGGGCGACCTTTGATGAATGACTTAGACATGATCACCTCTACCAGGACGTTGACAGTCAAGTTCCCGACTCCTAATGGGATAGGCTGTGTCAGAGGGGAGCAGCAGCTGGCTAGGCAGTGCTGTAAGGATGCGGTAAAGATGGGAGTCCGGGGAAAGAAGGTGCATCTGGTCTCAGATGGTAAACCACGGGCTGTTTTCGAAGCAGGAACGAGCAATGATCTTGATCCTTGAGAGGTAGACACAGACCGAGCCACAAGGCCTATTGAGGAGCTTGAAGACGTGCAAGTTAGCGAGACAGATCTTGAAAGTGGGGCGAGACTTACTGCCAAAGGTCAAAGCAAAGCTCGCTAGCTTCCTGAAAAGGAACCTGGACGTCTTTGCCTGGAACCATGAGGATATGATGAGGATAGACCCTAACGTCATGAGTCACAAGTTGAACATAGATCCCCAGTATAGAGTTCGTCAGAAGATGAGGTCAATGACCCTCGAACGCTATGCAGCTCTGAAGGAGGAGGTCAAGAAACTGTTGGCCAACAAATTCATCCGGGAAGCTTGTTATCCAGTTTGGGTGGCACATTCGGTCCTAGTGAAGAAGAAACAAAACGGGAAGTGGAGAACCTGTATTGACTTCACCGACCTAAACAAAGTCTGCCTAAATGATAGTTTCCTGCTACCCAGAATCGACCAGCTTGTAGATGCGACAGTCGGGCACCAACTCCTAAGCTTCATGGATGCTTACTCGGGATATAATCAGATCCTTATAAGTCTGGAGGACGAGGAGCACGCCTTTTTTGTTATTGACAGATGATTATATTGTTAAGGGTGATGCCCTTCGGGGTAAAGAATGTAGGGGCCACATACTAACGTCTGGTAAATGCCATGTTCCAAGAGTAGATCGGAAGGATGATGGAGGTCTATATGGATGATATATTGGTGAAGTCCTAACGGGCAGCAGACCATATCCGCGACCTGGATGAGACCTTCAAGGTCCTCAGAAGATACCAGATGAAACTAAATCCATTAAAGTGCGCCTTTGGGGTGGCGTCCGACAAGTTCCTCGGATTTATGGTGAACAATAGGAGAATAATGGCCAATCCGGAGAAGATCAGGGCGCTTATGAAGATAAGATCCCCAACTCGAGTCAAAGATGTGCAAAGCCTCAACGGTTAGATTGCGGCCCTCAGCCGGTTCATCTCGAAGGCCACAGACAAGTGCATGTCATTCTTTGAAGCGATAAAGAAGGTTAAAAACTTCAAATGGACTGAGCAGTGTGAGGAAGCATTTCAGAAGTTGAAGGAGTATATGGGTCGAGCTCCCCTCTTGTAGAAACCGAGAGAAGGAAAGAGACTATTCTTGTACCTGGGAACGTCTGAGCACGCCCTGAGTGCAGCCCTAGTAAGAGAAGAGGAAAGGATGTAGCTGCAAGTATACTATGTCAGTAAGAGGCTGGTGGACGCAGAAATTAGGTACTCGCAGATGGAGAAGCTCGCTTACTGCCTGGTGATTGCCTCGAGGAAACTATGTCTCTATTTCCAAGCCCACCAGATCGAGGTGCTCACGCAATATCCCCTCAGACAAGTCCTCCAGAAAGCAAACACCTCAGGGAGACTCCTCAAATGGGCCATTGAGCTCGCCCAGCTTGATATGGAATATAAGCCCAAGACGGTGGTCAAAGCCCAAGCCCTTGCAGACTTTATTGCCGAATTCATAGGGCCGGTGGAAGAGCAGGATGAGATAGCAAGTGGCCCGACTTGGGAGCTGTATGTGGATGGATCCTCCAATGAACACAACTCAGGGGCTGGAGTGATGTTGATCAACCGAGAAGGCCACAAGATTTTCAGTGCCTTAAGGTTTGGGTTCCAAGCAATCAACAATGAGGTCGAGTATGAGGCATTGCTTGCTGGACTCTACCTAGCAAAGGAAGTACGAGTTGAGCAAGTGATGATCTTCAGCGACTCCCAACTTGTTATTTGTCATGTCCGAGGGGAATACCAGACCGGAGGACGAAAGATGGGAGAGTATCTGCGAAAAGCTAAAGAGTTGTTAGGAACTTTCCAAAAGGTCGAAATAAGCCAGATTCCTCGAGCTCAAAACTCCCATGCAGACGCCCTAGCCCTCCTAGCGACCACCCAGGATGCTGACCTCTTGGAATCTATACCCGTGGAGCTTCTGCAAGCTCCCAGTATCCAAGAGAAAGAGGCAATGATGATCATACAGGTCCGACCTGGCTCCTGGATGAGCTCGCTATTGGATTACCTGCAGAAAGGGAAGCTACCAGAAGACAAGTTGGAGGCATGTCGCCTGTGAGCTAGAGCAGCCCGGTAATGTATTTATGATGACAGGCTATATAAGAAGGGGTTCTCGATTCCGCTGTTGCGATGTATTGATAGTGAAGATTACAAGATAGTGCTGAGAGATATTCATGCAGGTCACTATGGGAACCATGCAGGGGGACTATTCTTAGCCTAGAAAGCCCTCAGACAGGGGTTCTACTGGCCAACTATGAAGTAGGATCCCATCGAGCTGGTGAAAAAGTGTGACAAATGCCAGAGGTTGGTCAAAGTCCCATGAGCTCCACCAGCCTACCTCCAGCAGATGGTGAGTCCATGACCCTTCGTAATCTAGGGAATGGACCTCATCGGGCTTTTACCAACAGCTCGAGGGGGATGTAAGCATACAGTGGTTGCTATGGATTACTTCACCAAATGGGTTGAAGCCCAAGAACTCGCTCAGATCTCTACCTCCAAAATAGAGAAGTTTGTTTGGAGCAACATTATTTACAGGTTCGGAGTCCCTCAGCAACTCGTGACGGACAATGGGACGCAGTTCACCAACGAGCAGTTCAACGACTTCTGTAGTGAGCTCGGGATAGTGAAAAACTTCTTAGCTGTAGACCATCCCCAAGTCAACGGTTAGGTCAAAGTGGTGAACAAGATTATCAAGCAGACCTTGAAGACCAAGTTAGAAGCCAGAAAGGGGGTTTGGGTGGATGAGCTATAAAAGGTTCTTTGGGCATATAGGACTACAGCTCGCAGTTCCACTGGTGAAACTCCATTCTCCATGGTTTACGGAACAGAGGCGGCCATGATCCCTGTTGAGTTCGAAGTCACTAACCAACGAAGAGCCTCATTCTGACCTAAGGACAATGACCAGCTACTCACTGCTAGCCTGGACTTATTTGAGGAAGCAAGGGAAATATGTCGCATGAGGGTAGCAGTGTACTAGCAAAAGGTTGCCAAATACTACAACAAGAAGGTACGAGCTCGGAGCTATAAGGTAGGCGACCTCGTCCTGAGACTCATCCTCCCTGAGGTTTACAAGTCAAGTGATGGAACACTCGGGTCGAATTGGGAAGGACCATACCTCATCAAGAAGAGCCTGGAGAACGGTGCCTATCACCTGACGAACATGGACGGATCCGAACTCCCACGAGCCTGGAATGCAGAACATCTCTGGCCTTACTACACTTGAAACTGTCAGCCTGCTCTAACTTTTGTACACATATTTCACTTTGATGATTGTTTGTAAAAGTGCTTTCACTTGTTTGTTGTTGTATGTACCATGTCTGATGCAGAAAGCAAACTAGTTAAACAAGCATAGTGTATTTGATATAAAGATTAGAGCTATTGAAATCTATCTCTTAGGAGTGAGCTACTATTCTACTACTTGTTCTTTCTTAAAAATACTTCTGTGAGCCCTCAAAGAGTTACTAACAACCATAACGCACACATGAATATCCTGTAAAAATATATTTATTATCCAGCAAGCACACCCTCAGGTCGCATATGAGAGATTTCCTACAGTCAGCTCTCCCCTCCTTTCACATTGCCCATTTTGGAAATTCTGTATAGGCCAATGACGAGCTCCAGATTTCTCTACATCGCGACTGTATCTCTCGATCCAGGGACTGCTCGTAATCAGGCAAAGACATGATTGTCACAAGCACTTTTCGCAGCATCCTCTCAACTTGTTGACGAATTGATCCTAAAAACTTGATCTGACTGCTACTAGCGTTCTCGCGACCTGCAACCTAGCTCCTACATTGCACCTAATATAGAAGATTTTTGTCAGTAATACGCTCTCTCAAGGCTCTAGATATTATGCGTAAGGAAAATATTTATTATACGCTCCCCTGAGAGCGATTGCTCATGGATGGGGAGAGTATCCCGATATGACCCACGGAATGAGTTGCCATCTGCACACTCTGGAGGAGATTATCTGGGAACTTCGATTACTGCACTCTGGAAGGCTATGGCATACGGAAGGAGCTGCAATGAGGGTCTCGTCTGCGGAAGGGGTAGCTGTCAGCACCCCGGAGGGTGTTATATGAGACCTATTAATGGTACTAAGGGTCTCACCCATGGAAAGGGCTGCGATCTCCGTGCCCTGAAGGGTTCAACTAGGGACCTCAAATCCGTCAAAGACTTCGATGAGGAAGTGGTTCGCGAGCTGCCACCGAAGCACTCGTCGAGGATGTGACCTTCCAAGTTGTCTCGCGACCTACGAGAGGGACTACGGCTCTCAAATAATAAATTGTCGTACGACCTCGCGGGAGGGGCTACGACTTTCAAATAATAAATTACCCCATGACCTCGTAGGAGGGACTGTGGCTCTCAAATTAAAATTACTCGTGACCTTGCGAGAAAGGCCACCCATGGTGGGGTTTACACTTGAACTACAAGTATTGTAATGGCCAAAGCCTTTAAAGTTCGAGAAAATGCTACCTTAAGCACAATGCTTCAGTATAAGACACAAGGCAAATTGACCCCCGACTAGCACCCCGTGAGCTATAAACGCATATCCAATCATTATTGGTCGATTGAGCTCCGTGCAAAGTTAGATATTTTAAGTTACTTGCAAGCTTTTATGCTTATAAACTGTCTTATTGCGTTTGTTATGATTGATTGCAGATTGCAGGTTAACTTATTTTCATGATTGTGACTTACTCGTTATCTTTTTTTTTTTATGTATGTTTATTATTTAGACTTGGTAATAAGTTCGTTATATGTTAAAGTTCTACATGCTCGCTGAGTGCATTATATAGTTAGGCAAAATGTGCTAAAAGTTTGCAGGAAATCCAATGAGATGAATCCTAGCTATGAGCTTGTTGTACAGAGTTCACAAATGAAAAACATCAAGTCCTCACAAAAGGAGGAGAGGTTCGAGTATTACAACTAAAACAGAAGTAAGAAAAAAGCTAAAAATTTTCCTAAATGTTGGCAGGCACATCAGATGGGGCTGGAGGATCGGAGAGGGCCTCTACTGGGGTCTCTGGGGCAGGAAGATCAGAAGGGGCTTCTGCTAGGGGCTCTGGTGCAGGAAGGTCCTCAGGAGTTGGGAGTCCCTCGGGAGCTTGTTCTGGTAAAGGGTTTGGAAGAGCGAATGAAGCACTACTATGTTATGCGCCCTGAATGTTGGCAGCATGCTCTACAAACTGTTGTATCACCTCGACGACAACCGACCTGAAGAAGAAGTAGTTTATCTCCGGTTAGCGCTCCTAAATGGTGAACAGGAAAGCCTTCTCGTTCTTCGAAGCGACATTATCTCGCTCTTTGGCTATCCGGGCTTTGATACATCCTTCCATCTGAGCTAGCTCCTCTTATGCCCTATTGAGCTCCTCCTTGATAGAGGCCAAGTCTTGCTGTTGCTGATTAACCTTGTCTTCAGTGACCTTCGCCCTCTTTTCAATGACCTCGGCCCTCTTTCGAGCAACATTCAGCTTACCCTTTACTTGCATCAGCTCTCTATGGACCTTGCTGACTTTGGAGGTTGCTGCCTTCATGCGAGCTACTTTTTGAGATAGGGCTGCATCAGCATCTTTGAACTTGGCCTCGCGCTTTCGGTGCTCCTCCTGAAGGAGGTTCACTTCATCCTGTAGTGCTTTCTTCTCCTCTTCAAACTGCTCTTGAGCCATCCTGAAGGCCTCTTTCTCGCCCAGCTGATCCTCGATCTCCCTCATCAGCTTGGTCATCGTCATGCCTATCTGAAAAAAGAGAAAGGATTGAAAACTTAAAAAAGTAGAAACCAGAGAAATTAGAAGAGGGAAGAAGGCTGAGTCTCACCAGCGCAGCATGACGGATCCCATAGTCTATGAGCTTTCGGCTTGAGAAGTTTGGTTTGTGGAATTTTGGAACTTGCCTTCTCATGACTTCGGGCATGAGATCCATGAAACTGTTGAAAAATTCCACCTCTTTCACCACGTCAGGATGCACCCCGGAATCTCCTAGTGACTCCCCAACGGGTCCTTCAGGTCGCTTAAGGGCCTCGGTGCTCGAATCCCTACCTATAACGATTGCCCCAGGTTTTCGAACTTTAGCAACCTCTCAACGCTTTGGGGCTGGGGGCTGAGCTATGGTTTTCCCCTTCCTTTTTCTGGTTATGGCCTCGGATTCTGACAAGGTCGAAATGTCCTCAGCGGAGGTCCTTGTTCTCCTAACAGGGGAGAAGCCTGTTTCTACCTTTCCAATAGACGGTGGAGCTCGTTGTCTAGACGTCGCAGCCGACCCAGTCTGAGGAGAAGTTGCTCTAACGGGTTGAGGAGGCACTCTTTGAGAACGGTCTGGAGAGGCGTCATCTACCTCCACGACCTCTAACGCCCTAGATGGTGGGATCGATCTGAGGGGAGGAACAGATAGTGTAAACCTGCACCTGTTGTCTAAGGATGTGCTGGTTGACGAGCTCAAGGAACGCTATGGCAAAGGCTCTGGCTCTGGCTCTGACTCGGACTAGACAAGGGTAGCGAAAACAGAACGTACCTCGCTCCCTTCTCCCTGAATTCCCAGGTCGCTGACTATGTTCAAGCGAGGGCCAGCGGTAGATGGCGTAAGACCCCGAGCTGCCAGTTCACTGTTTGAAGGAAAGAAATCGTCTACATCTCTCTTAGCCACCGCATAATCGTTTAAGATGTCGAGCTCGTCTTGGGTAAGATCGGACTTAGGGGTAGCAACATCTGCAAGAAAGAAGCAAGCTCGTCAAAAAAAAAAAAAAAAAACGTATATATGTAAAATATGTCAGCGAGCTAAGCGATCCCTAGCTACCAGGAGATAGTACGAAGCCTTTGTTGTGCAGGCCTCCGAGGGAGAGGCATGTGACCAAGATCCAGTGGGACTTATACTCGCTTACGTTAGACTTGATACTAGCTTTGGGCAGATACGGTTTGTACTCGGACTGACGGGATGTGACGTAGTAGAACTCGTCCCTCCGTGTGGCCTCGCGTTTGTGGGTCCCTTTGAAGTTGTAGAGGTGACGAATGATCCTGGGAGTGGGAGGCCCGAGCCTATAGTTAATGAATGCATCAGCTAAAATGGTTAATTGGGCGTACGAGTTAGGGGTTAGTTGGAACGGAGCGAGCTTCAGGTTGTTTAGAAGATTCTTGAGATAGTCGGGGACAGGGAACCTGAAGCCGAGCTTCATATGCTCGTGGCTAATCGCCACAAAGCCCGCAGACAGATATGTAACGCAATGGCGAGCTCTGGGAACGTTAGCTCGAAACCTCATAAGAAGGTCGAATTCCTGAGCCCAGGCTTCCAGCATCAAGAGGCTCACGTTTGAAGGTGTGTTATTGAAACTATGTCGGGCTTCCCTCTATATGGCCTCATCTTGCCCAGCGATCTCCCCGGCGGCCTCACCGGCTCCCAAGGTCGCAGCCTCACTGGCCCTAGCCTGGCGCTCTGCTTGCTCCTCGGAAGCAGAAACCTCATTGCGACCAGTACGTGAGTGACCTGACATCTACAGAACATAAAGAACTACATCAGAACGTTGATAGCATACTGAATCTAGTGAGCTACAGAAAAGAACTCCTAAAACTACTATTCTGCGCGTCTGGTCGCACACTTGACCATCGAGGGCAATGAGGGTCCAAAACATGGGCCTAGTAGGTATAATGTTTTCGTAATGTTTAAGTCCTTAACCCTATGTCTACAGGAATTTCTTGGACTTATCAAGGACACTCAATCCAAGATCTTAAGTAACACTAACAAGCAATGAAGGTTTCAAAACAACCAGAACAACGCAAGCAACTCCCAAAACACTATTCCCAACAAACAGAATCCCAGCAACAGGTATCACAAGTTCAGTAACGACAGGGGGCATTCAGGCAAATGACCAAGTCATTCCAAATAGACACATATGTTTAAACAATAGACATGGCATCAAAACAAAAACAAGCATTACTGATTAAAAATGGGTCACCAAAGCATGAAAGAACGAAGCCAGAAGAAATTACAATGTTTGTGCCTGAGGAAGAAACCTAATCTTTAAAGTAGTGAAGCCTAAAGAAGTCACCAAAAAGGTGAAGAAAATGCTGAAGTAACGGAGAGAAAGTTGATGGGGGTAAGGTATTTGTGTCGTGTTGAAGAAGCAAAAATGGGGGTCGGAGGGGATGTCTAATTTATATATACGCTTCAGTGCTCATTCCCTAGCCATCCGATCAAGGAAAATGTGTAACCGCCAAAAATCTGACGGCCTAGCGCAAGTCTTGGTCCTTTGTTATCGTGCAGTACCAGTTACAAAACGTGCGCATTTAATGCGTACAGCTCGAGAAACGTCTTTTGATTCCAATCCCTGCATGAGCACCATGTGTAAGCGGTTACAAATCAGGAACTGAAACGACGCCTGAGAGCTCGCAAACGGGCTCCAATTCTATATTTGAATAAGCTCCCAGTTCGCAAACCACACTGAGAGCTGGGGGGCTTGTGTTAGGCTTGTTTCCTTGACTTGGCTGAACTGGCCAGTGAGGGTCTAGCGAGCATGAGCAAAAGTTAAGGCCCAAGAGGCCCAACCTCCAAATCGCTCCCGTGAGCTCGTCCAGGTCGCGAGCTCACAAAATCTTCCAGACTGTCTGAGCCCGTCTCCTATCCACGTCAACACCTCTCCATACTGCCTGATTTGACAGATCGAAAGACTTCCTCAGAAAGCACCTTGTGCAGCAAGCCATCAAGTTACCAACTCTCCTGAATTCATGCTGGAAACCACCTACACAACTACCGAGAAGCATTCAATGCGACGGTCACACATTTAATGAAGAGAAGACTTCTCCTGAATCATTAAATGTAGACGTGCGCATGTAATAGATAATCATTGTTTATGTAATTAATACTGCATGACTATGTCATGATTAGTTGAAAATAGTCATCCTTTATAACGTGTATTACACTCTTTGTATATCTCTCCACTCTATAAATAAGGGAGATTTTTACTGTACAAACGATCGAAAAATATACTAGTGTACTGTTACTCTGCCGGAATTACCTCAGAGTGGCCCGTGGACGTAGGTGCAGTCGCCGAACCACGTAAAAATTGTGTCTTTGCATTCATTCTTCTCCCACCTCTCTTAATTAATCAGTCCATAACATCAGCTCACCAACTACGATCAACATTCCTTCACATTCATTATTCTACACCAACCTTAAACCCCATTAAACACTCATTTACTACACTCAATCTCATAAATTACCTCGCTCGCATTGTGTTAGTAAGATCTATGCAATCCCTGATCTAGAGGAGCAATTAATGCAATGACAGCTATGAATGAGCAATTAATGCAGTGACGGCCATGCATAAGCAATTAATGCAATAATGGTCATGCAGGAGCAATTAATATAGTGATGACTATGAAGGTGTAGTTAATGTAGTGATGATTATGAGAGAATAGTTAATGTAATGATTGCTTCTTAACGTGTACTCAATTGCACATCACTTACTCTATAAATAGGGGTGAAATCATTTGTATTGGACAAGTTTTAAGTAAGTAATATCGTTACTCTGCCAAATTACTGAATAACCATCATGGACGTAAGCACACTTGCTGAATCACGTAAAAAAATCCTCTTCTTTGGATTGTTTTTCTTTCATTTCTCCATTTTTAATTGCTTCTATCTACCTTTATTGTCTTTAGTTATCAGAACTGTAGTCTGGGTCTAAAATTTTTGGATTGACTAATTCGAGATGTCGACACTATTCAAATATCGTATTTGTAAAAAGCTGTTATTTTGTATAATTTTAGCTGCATATTATATTACATAAATTTAAAATCTGTTGTTGTCAATGTCATTCCAAATGTATTATCTCATCTAAAGTGGTATGATAGTAATTTATGATTGTCAAAGTGTAGATTATCTATATTATAAGTTTGATCAACACATCTACTATATTATGTAATTATGATAAAATTCCATTTATTATTATTTTATATCAAAAATAATAATAATAAATATTATAATAAATTTGTAAACACATCTAATTTGATCTATTGGCACTGGATTTAGTAATCGAAATATTAAATGACAAAAATTCATTTTCTTTTTATTTTTGTTTAATTATTTTAATAAATTGTAGTTTATGTGGAGAAAGCATACTATTGAACTAATCTGTTCTTATACAAATAATGTCTTCTTTACATTAATGAACTTTAATTTAATTAATTCATCATATTGATCAAATAGCTACAATAAATTTCACATTTTATAGTATTACTTAGTAGTATTCATTTTAAAAAGTTATAAATTTTCTATATATAATTATTTTTTAATATAAAATGTTATAATAAATGTACGATTATCAATACTTTATTTTTTATTATTTTTTAATATTAATAATATAGGCTTTCATGGTTGTTAATTTGAATGTTATAGTATTTCGGACGTGCAATAAATATCAAAAGGTCAAAAAAAAAGGGCAGTCTTACAAAAGCCAATAGCGGGAAACAGAACAAGAATCCCACCTGACAGTGAGTGTCAGCCCAAGTAATATTTTAATAATATTGATATTATTTTATTAATTTTAATGAATAGGCTTTGACACGTGAACCAACTGATCTCTTCTCTATCATAATTCATCTTCTTTCTTTCTCAGGACCTTCCATCTTCTTCTAATAGACCATCTTCATCATCAGCGAATTTGCCAAGGCTGTTTTATATGGTTGTTGGGGCCAAGAAAGCTGATATGAAGAGAAAGTGGTCTTTTTTTTTTTTTTTTTTTTGGGTGTGTGTTTTTTCATTCATTTAAAAAAAAAAAAAAGAAATTTTTATGTGTGCTTTGATTGTTTGATTGTTTTGGTGATGTAGGTATGGTTTGGGCTTTGGTGAATTGAAGTGGGTTGGTGGTGGTTTTGTTTTTTTGAGGATAATTTCAAGGCTTTGATTTGATTGTCAGTATCGTGAGTTGGATAAGTTTGTGTCATTTTTTGTGTTGTGATTTTTCCTTTTTTTAATCTTGAGTGTTGTGATGATGTGGCATTGGTTTGGTTTTTAGTGAATTGAAGTGGGTTGGTGGTGGTTTTGTGAAGAGACAGAAGGGGAGGCAGAAAAGAAACTAGACAAGGAAATGAAAGTTGAAGAGGGGAAGAGGGAGAAAACAACCCTGGATATGATATCACCAAGAGGTGTTTTGAAGATGTCGACGTTGAAATCCGGTCGATGAGAATTTAATACCCAATTACCTGCAATCAATATGAGAAAATACAATATCCAATAAAAGACACAAACAAGAACAGAGAACAAGACCAGGAACACCAAGCTTTTATATGGTTCAACAATAATAACCCTATGTCCACGACTACTTTTATCAAATTCTGCAGAGTGACAGTATAATATTAATCTCTTAAATATCTGTTACAATGATTTTAACCTCTATTTATAAGGGAAAATACGTTACAAATTAGGCAACAATATAATAGAAAGAGAATAAAGAATTAATTACACTTCCTAAATAGTTTGAATAAAATCAAGAAGCTGCTCCTTAAATCTCTCAAGATAACGTTGACTGATTTTGAGTTTGAATCCACTTCTATATCTAGCAAGAGAATCACAATCAGATCAGGTAACTGTCTGTTCCGGAAGATACTGCATTAACTGTTCTCTGATCACTGTTCATAGTCTATAGCGACCTTGAGCTCGACCTCGTCGAGCATCGAGTAGCGAGCTGTACATATGGAGAGTCATGGAACGAGCTTCAACCTGACTATGGCACGAGCTCATTACTACGAGCTGATAAGACGATGGATGAGCTGAAGAACTTGGGCTTAGGTTTGATATCTAAGCCTTGTCTGATGGACTTTTATGCTGGATTGACTTTATTGGGCCTACTTTGGGCTCATTTTGGGCTTTTACCAGCCCATTTTAATGAATCCAGAAAATACATATAACATCAACCCCCCAGCTCTCAGTTTGTTTTACGAATTGGGAGCTCGAGCTTGCTAGTAAAAGCAATTTTGACTTAAGCCGACTTGAATTTCCGTTTTCGTGCTCTTTCAAATTCATCTTATCAATTCTGACACGTGGCAGTCATGCAAGAGATAACTAAAACGACGTTGGCACATCCCTTGAACGCGCATTAAATGCACACGTCTTTCAATTGACGACTACATGATTACAAAGCCGCACTTCACACTGCATCGTTGAATCAATAACGGTTACATAGCAGTCAGATCTGATAGCTAGGGCTCAAGCTCGTCCACCTATAAAAACTGGTGGAGCCCTTCGTTCTCTTTTCACTTGTCATTTTCTTCAGTCATCAAGTTTTTCATTGCCGTGTGTTTCACCATCAACTCTCTATTAAACCTTCAACCTCAGTCGTCATTTTTAACAATCTCATCAAAGATTCACGGTAAGTCTTCATTTTCTTACTTCATACTTTTGGTTTTTTGGTTTATTTTGCTGAGTTAATGATGTATCATTGTTGCGTTTACCATTGTTGTGTCTGAAATAGTTTGAACACACTGAATTCTTAATGTTGATCCTTGTTGTTCTGGGTTCCTTGTTGAACACGACTTTTCAACTTCTGTTGATTTGATCTTGTAACATGCTTGTTTGTGAACTGATTACTGTTTGTGGCTTGTTATGCATACGAACTGTTGGATTAGATACTTGTAGAATGTTAGCTCGTAAATCATTTCTTTATAGATTGAGCCCCTCATTATACGAATGATTTGCAAAATAGGAAACTTAGAATTTTTTTTTTATAATATTTCCATGATTTGCTCGCTGCGACCTAAAAAAGCTTCCTTTATACAGATGTCTTCAGGTGGAGCTCACGATGAAGCTACTCAAGGCAGGAAGGCTTGTGGGTAGGATAAAGCCCAAACACAAGTTAGAAAGGAAAAGGAAGCTCGCGAAGCTCACCAGACATTTGCACATCATTCCTCTATACTTGAGTTTTTTGATCTGGTAGGACTTGGTATTCAATTTCACATCCCCAAGGGTTGTCGTGCACTGATACCTATTCCTATAAGCCGTACATGTTTTCCTTCACGGGGATACATTGTTGTCAGCAGTCAACACCTCTAACACGGGCTAAGGTTCCCCGTTCATCCCTACCTGATCGATTTTCTAAACTCAGTCAAGCTCGCATCATTCCAATTAACACCAAATTCATATGCGCAGTTGACTTCGCTGGCTTTGGCCTTCCTAAAAAATGGCCTTCCCCCTCCAACTCCAAGAATCATTCAACACTTTTACAGCTTCAAGACTTTAGGTGTTAAAAAAGGGGAAAAACTGGATGGCATCTATTATCTCGCAGCTCGCCAATCGAATATAAAGACCTCTTGCCCTAAGGAAGTGTAAAAGACAAATCCAATGTGAGGAAATATAAGACAAGCTGGTTCTTCATCTCCTGCCTGTCTTTTGGGGATCTTAAAAATTTCAGCTTCGTCCTAAAAGTAAGTATGTAGAGAGGAATCTTTAGCGAGCTAATGATTATTATTATTATTATTATAGTAATTAATATATATATATATATTTTTTACAGAACTGAAACTAGATGAATCTCCGCTCAACGATGAGGAGAAAAGAGTTCTTGATGTACTCGCGAACTTGGATGAAGCGAGCATTAACAACAAGTTTGACACCGTTATTCTTCAGGCCTACGACCTTACTCCTCCTAAAGATACCCTGCTATTAAACCCTGAGGAGGACTTGGGAAGCATGGGCGAAAATCCCATACTTCCTTTTGTTTTTTATGTCCCTATCGAGAGACGGAATACACCTACTCAACAACCTCCAAATCCTGTCACCATTTCACAAGCAGTGAGAGCAGTAGCAGCGAGAGCAGCTTCTACCACTGCGTCAACTCGAACAGCTTCAGCTCCAGAAGCTCCTATTCAAATAGATTCGACTCCTTCCTCAGCTCAAGCAAATCCTCCAAGGGTTACACCCTCATCTGCCCCAGCAGATCCCATCTCAATTCCAATAGCACCAATTAATGAAGCGACTCTAGCCCTAACTTACATTCTACCGGTAGGTGCACCTTGAGCAACTGCTTCTTCCATTGGACGTGCTCCTGTTAAAAGGAAGAAGCTCGCCCTCATGGAGTTCGCTCTTGGCCAACCTACCAAAGCTCCAGCCAAAGCCCCAGCCACAGCTTCAGTCTCTTTGACTATTCCATCAAAGCGGCCTACTAAAGCCTCAGCATCTCCAACTGCTTCTTCAAAGAGCCCAAAGCCACCTGCTAAGGCTAAATCTCCTTCGGTTGCTGTTTCTAGTAAGGTGCTGCTTTCAAATGTGTTTACGGATCTTTAGTTGGTTCCATTCCGCAGCTCGTAACATAAAGAAGGGGAAGCTCCGCCTGAAGTCACTCTTCAACATAAAGAAGGGGAAGCTCTGACTAAGGTTGCTCCCTAGGAAACCCAGACTGATACTAGCAAGAGACTGAAGACGAGCTGGGTTAGGCGTACATTTTTTTCACATCGTCACATGTACTGGAGTGAAGAGGTTGACGCCTCGGAGGCTGAGAGGACTCCATCGCCATCTAAGTCGGACATCGAAGTTGGACTTGGGGGGAGATATTTAACCTCCTTCCTCAATAATTGGCCAACAATTATGTTAATTCATGTAAGGACGTTAGAGAATAGGTCCCTCAAGGGCGCGGATCTAGACGAGTACGCAGCTCGTCATTCCATGCTGGTAAGCTGTTATTTTATCATTTATCTCCTGACATCTTTATTTTGTCAAATATTAACTTGTAAAATTTTCAGGTCGCCATTGCATCAATAAAGCGAATAAGGGAAACCAGAGCCACTGAAGATCGAATAATGAGACTGGAGAACGAGCTGGAGGAGGCCATGAAGGAGATATCGGACTTGGCTGAGAGAGCTCAAGATGTGAGAGGGTTCGTGGAGGGCCACAAGGCACAGATAGCAGCAGCGACCATAGCTAGATAGACGGTCGAAGAAGCTCTGCAGAAAATGGAAAACAATTATGAAACCACCAAGTCGCACGTTACTGACTTGCTTTGTAATTGCGAATATGAGCGCGACAAGTTAAAAGGTGAGCTGAATCAAGTGAAAGATGAGCTGAGGCAGTTTGAACAGCGGGCTGCAGAGAGGCCAAGCAACGAGCTTTAAACGCAGAGGATCAAATCGAAGTGTTCGATCGTCAAGTTGAGGCTGCGGTGGCGCGAGTTGAGGCTGCTGAGAAGTAGGCTGATGAAGCAGAAGGTCGAGCAGAAGTGTTTAGGCAGCAAGTGGGGGATATAGTGCAGCGGGCTGAGACTGCACACCAACAAATAGAGGCCAAGAAACTAGAGGCTGAGGTCATCAATCGACAAGCAAATGACGCCTTCAAAGATTGATAGTCTTCAGAGAAAGGTCTATTCAAGAGACGAAGGCGCAGATCGCTGAAGCCACAAATGAAGTTGAGGAAAGAACAGGCCTCAGTTTTCTTTATACATTGTGGATGTCCCATCCTGATATAGATTTTTCCATTTTTGGGGACGTGGGACTTGAGGCCGTAGAGAAGTTAAAAGCAAATGCTGCCTCGTCTTTAGCTAATGCAGTCCCTTTTGAGACGGAGGTGTCTGACCCGACCTCACAAGTTGAGCCCGTTATTGACCTCAAGCTTCCCAACGCTCTTTCTCCTGGTGAAGACCCCCTTTTAGGCCCCGATCATCTAGCTCAAGGCTAGCTGTTGATCTTTTGTAATTTGTTCTTCTTTTATACTTGTATTCTTTTATTCTTTCATTTGTAAAGAACTTTTGAATCTAATAAGATTTCTTTCATTATATCTTTTATGTTGAATGGTGTTTCGGCTATTGTGTTTGTTGTAACACGATTTATAGCCTTCAATTATGGAACTTTATGCGAGCTAGATATTATAATATAAACTTGCTCGTAATCGGATATAATAGTCTATAATCACTCAATCCATTAGTTAATAAAATCCGTTATCATGTGCAATAGGTAAAAACCTTCTTTGTCACATTGAATTGTTAACAAGTCATGCTGAGGTTCATGACTTAGTTCATTTTTAGGTACTTTTTCATTTTGGTAAGCTGTGCATGGGTATGTAATCTCGCCTGCTTTTTAAGATATTTTTTCATTTTAGCGAGCTATGCAGGGGTATATAACCACACCTGTTTTTTAGGCTCTTTTAGTTTTTAGCGAGCTATGCAGGGACACTTAGCCACACTTGCTTTTTAGACTCTTTTAGTTTTTAGCGAGCTATGTAGGGGCACTTAGCCACACCTGCTTTTTAAGCTCTTTTAATTTTTAGCAAGTTATACAGAGGCACTTAGCCACACCTGTTTTTTAGGTTCTTTTAGTTTTTAGCGAGCTATTGAGCTACTCAGCACGGAGCCATAAATCTTATAACTTAGTAAGTTTGGATTTATGAATTGTCAGAAGGAAACTGGAGCTTTCACATGTATAGAAACTACTGATAATATGGTCAAAGATGCTCGACATTTCAAGCCCGAAAGACCTCTGCTCTATTCACGTTAGCCAAACGGTATGCTCCATTTCCCAAGCTTGCTTTGATGACATAAGGTCCTTCCTAATTTGGGTCTAAGGACCCATCACTGGGTTTGCGAGCTCTAAGTAGAATGAAACGTAGTACTAAGTCTCCCATATTGAATCGACAGATCCGACCGTTCTTGTTATAGTATCTCGCTATTCTCTGTTGGTAGACAGCTACTCTCAATCTGGCTGTTTCTCTTACCTCTTCTAGCAAATCTAGGTTTGCAGTAAGCAACAGATCATTGTCGTTTGGATTGAAGGTTGCTCTTCGTTGCGAGGCAACTTCCAATTCTGCTGAGATCATGGCATCAGATCCATACACCATCGAGAAGGGCGTCTCGCTTGTGGTGCTGCGAGCTGTGGTTCTGTAGGCCCGTAATACCTTCTGAAGTTCGTCAACCTATGCTCCATTTTTTGCTTCCAGTTTCATTTTCAAAGTTTGCTTTATAATTTTGTTCACAACTTTAACTTGGTCGTTGGCCTATGGATGGTCCATTGTTGAGAAACTTTTTACTATCTTCAGATCGCTATAAAACTTGAGAAACTGGTCGCTACTAAGCTGAGTTCCATTATCTATCACAATTTGCTGTGGAACCCCAAATCTACAAATGATATTCCTCTACACGAACTTCTCAATCTTAGTTGCGGAGATTTCGGCCAACTCTTTTGCTTCTGCTCACTTAGTAAAGTAATCAACGGCGACCACAGCGTGCTTACACCTTCTGCAAGCTGTTGACATCGATCCAATCAAATCCATTCCCCATATTGCAAAGGGTCATGGGCTTACCATCTATTTAAGATAGATTGGTGGGGCTCGCGAAATTTGGACAAATCTTTGACACTTGTCACACCTCTTCACTAAGTCGATGGCGTCTTGCCTCATAGTAGGCCAGTAAAAACTTTGTCGTAGTACATTCTAGGCTAAGGACAGCCCCCCTGCATGGTTCCTACAGTAACCTTCATGTATCTGTTTCATTACCTTTTCACATTCTATACCCTTAATGCATCTTAGAAGTGGAGTCAAGAATCTCTTCTTGTAGAGCATATCATCATAGATGCAATACTTAGCTGCTTGAGCTCATAGACGCCGTGCTTCCAATTTGTTGTTGGGCAATTTTCCATCCTGTAAGTAACTCAGAATTGGACTCAGCCAAGAATCTGACTGTACAGTTATGGTCATTGTCAAATTCTTCCCTTCAGTACTAGGAGCTTGTAGGAATTCGACGGGAATTACCCCCAAAAAGTCTGCATCTCGTGTGGTTGCGAGGCGAGCTAATACATCAACGTACGAGTTCTGAGCTCGTGGAATCTGCTTCACCTTGTACTTCTGGAAGACACTTAGCAACTTATGAACTTTCTACAGGTAAAGGGCCATCTTTGGTCATTTGGTTTGATACTCCCCCAGAATGTGGCAGACAACGAGCTGCGAATCACTGAAGACCTTCAACCGTTCAGCTCGCATCTTTCTAGCCAAACGCAGACCTACGAGCAGAGCTTCATACTCAACTTCATTGTTTGTTGCTTGGAAGCCAAACCTTAAAGCACAAAGGATCTTGTGGCCTTCAGGACTGATAAGTAGAGTTCCAGCTTCAGCCCTCTGCTCGTTGGATGATCCGTCAACATAGAGCTCCCAAGTCGGACTTTCAGAAGATTCAGCTTCATCATCCACAGGTCTTGTAAATTCTACAATAAAGTCCGCTAAAGTCTGGACTTTTATAGCTGTCCTTGGTTTGAACTAGATGTCAAATTATGCGAGCTCCACTGCCCACTTTAACAGGCAACCTTAGGTTTCTGCTTTCTGTAAAACTTGTTTCAGCGGATACTGAGTGAGGACTTCAATTGTATGAGTTTGAAAGTAGGGTCGCAGCTTTCTTGATGCGATCACCAGGCAATAAGCGAGCTTCTCCATCTACGAATACCTGGTTTTAGTATCCTGCAACCTTTTATTTACGTAATATACTGGAAGCTGTGTTTTCTCATCTTCTCTCACCAAAGCAGCACTTAAAGCCTGCTGAGACACTCCCAAGTACAGAAATAATTTCTCTCCCTCTTTAGGTTTAGACAGGAGTGGAGCTCGCCCCATGTATTCTTTCAGCTGCTAGAAGGCTTCTTCACACTGCTCGGTCCACTTCTTCACACTGCTCGGTCCACTCAAAGCTTTTTTGCATTCTTTAAAAGATCAAAAAATGGGATGCATTTATCGGTAGCCTTCGAGATGAACCTGCTTAATGCTGCGACTTGACCATTAAGGTTTTGCACATCTTTCACTTTGGTAGGAGATCGCATATCGATCAGCCTTTTGATCTTCTCAAGGTTGGCTTCAATACCCCTACTATTAACCATGAAACCCAGGTAGCCTTCGAGATGAACCTGCTTAATGCTGCGACTTGGCCATTAAGGTTTTGCACATCTTTCACTCTGGTAGGAGATCGCATATCGATCAGCCTTTTGATCTTCTCAAGGTTGGCTTTAATACCCCTACTATTAACCATGAAACCTAGAAACTTCCCAGAAGCTATTCCGAATGCACACTTGTGCAGATTCAACTTCATCTGATAGCTCCTTAGAATCCGAAACATCTCCCCTAGGTTACGCATATGATCACCCATTTGCTTGGATTTTTCCAGCATGTCATCAACATAGACCTCCATGGTCTTTCCAATCTACTCTTCGAACATCATGTTTATCAAGCGTTGGTAGGTCGCTCTTGCATTTTTCAACCCAAATGACATCACCTTGTAGCAATATAAGCCGCGATCAGTCATGAATGAGGTGTGCTCTTCGTTCCCGGGATTCATTAGGATCTAATTATAACCCGAGTATACATCCATAAAACTTAGGAGCTCGTGACCAGTTGTAGCATCCACGAGCTAGTCTATCCTCGGCAGAGGGAAACTATCTTTAGGGTATGCCTTATTCAAGTCCGTGAAGTCAATGTAGGTTCTCCACTTCCCATTTTTTTCTTCACCAGGACTGGATTGACAACCTAAGTCGGGTAGAAAGCTATTCAGATAAATTTATTTGCTAACAACTTATCTACCTCTTCCTTTAATGCAAGATAACGTTCCCTAGTCATTGCTCTTATCTTTTGACGAACTGGCTTGTGGCGGGGATCAATATTCAACTTGTGCGACATCCTCTTGGGATCTATCCTCACCATGTCTTCATGGTTCCATGCAAATACATCCAAGTTCGCCTTCAAGAAATCAGCGAGCTGGACTCTCAAATCTGGGGCTAAACCTCTTCCCAGCTTCAAACATCTCTGTGGATCTACCTCACTGACTTGGATATCTTCCAATTCTTCCACAAGCTCAGTAGCTCACTCTACATCCACTTCACGGGGATCAAGATCGTGACTAACTCCCTTCTCTGTCATAGCTCTTGGTTCACCCCCAGAAACCACATTCACCTTCTTTCCCTTTACGCCCATCTTGACTGCGTCGTCATAGCAACGTTTGGCTAAATGTTGCTTTCCTCGAACATATCCAATGACATTGGGAGTTGAAAACTTGACTATAAGAGTTCTGGTTGAAGTAACCACATCTAACTCGTTCATAGCAGGTCTCCTCAGGACCACATTATAAGCTGATGGGCAGTCGATAATCAAGAAATCTCTCAGAGTTGTTGCCTGACGACCTGTCTCCCCAAGAGTTAATGGTAGCTTGATTTGGCCCACTGGTACTACAACATCTCCAGTGAAACCATATAGAGGCTGTAGGGATGGTCTCAGTTACTCTGCTTGCAACTCCATTTGATTGAAACAGCTTTTGTACATCACATTCACCGAGCTCCCTGTATCAATCATGATATGTCGCACTTCCATATTACTGATCTTAGCTCGTATAAACAGCACATCATTGTGTAGCCAGATCACATCTCTAACATCTTCGTCAGTGAACACAATCTCATCCGAGGTCGTTTTTGTCTTTTTCGCGAGTCCCTCCGACCCACTGAGCTGAAAGGAATGGTTTGCCTCTCAGACGTACCTTTCGTGCAACCTGTTCGAAGCACCTGCAATATGAGGACCACCATGAATCGTAAAAATAGTTATTACCGCAATTTCATGCTCCTGGTCGGGAGCTTGGTGGGGCTACTGTTGCTGAGGTAGTTGCAGAGGTCACGAGTCTGCAGTTCTCACCACATAATCTCTCAAATGACCTCTCTTGATCAACTTTTCTATGGCGTCTTTCAACGCCCAACAATCTGAAGTATTGTGTCTGACCTCATTATGACAAGCACAAAACTTGCTTTTGTCTCTTTGATGAACATGGGCCTTTATAGGGGTAGGTCTCCCAAAATCCTCCATGTTTCTTTCTACTGCAAAGATCCTGTTCGGAGAATCCGACAGGACACTGTAATCTCCAAAACGACCCTGACGTCGAGGTCACTCATTTCTTGGCTCTCTTCTCGCCCTTTTAGTGATCTGATTATTTGAGTCAATACTTCTATTCTCTCTATCGTTCCTTCCATTAGTTCTTTTCTTCGTTTAGCTGGAATTGCCGCTTCATTTTTCTGAGTGGGTTTCTTCGGGCCAAACGCTTCTTCCCACCTAATCTCTTTTGCAGCTCGCTCGTAGAATTCTCCCAGATATTTCACCAGAGACTTATAAATGTTCTTATATAATTTTTCATCCTTACGCAACTCAGTCGAGATCGCTGTTAGTATACTTTCATCTGATGGGTTTTCAACATTAGTGACCTCGCATCTAAACCTGGTGATATAACTTTCAACGACTCATCTTGACGTTGGAAAATAGTTGCTAGGTGGCAGGATGGAGCGAGCTGCCTTCTCAATACCCTGTACTGGCCAACGAACTTCTGCTGACATTCTTCCCAACTACCAACGCTGCGAGCTGGGAGATTCTTGAACCAAGTTCGCTGAATATCTCCCAAAATTACTGGGAACACACGACACTTCACCATTGGATTGTCCGTTTGTAAGTCCATCTGCACATTAAAGGCATCAAGATGATCGTAGGGGTCACTGTCCCCATTGTATTGCTGAACATTTGACATCTTGAACCTCGGAGGGAGAGGCTACGTCTCGATTTCTCTTGTGAATGGGGTCCTTTCCCCATAATGCCCACGCTGCTCTAGGGCACCAGGTCGCGTTTTTAACTGCTGGACCCTTTAGAGGAGTTCTTCTACTTGTGGATCTCGAAGCTCATATCCCCTCCTGTGACCGTGACTTAGAGAAGGGTGCTCTGGATCATACTCCTCATCTCCCCTGAACGAACCTTCAAGCCGGAGGGATCTCGCAGGTCGCTTATCCATTATGTCCATATGCCGCGCTGCATTTCGAGCTCCATCATGCCCAGCTTCTACTCGTCGGCCACCGTCCTGGCTCAATCTCACCACCGGGTTTGCTCTGCGAGCGACCTCCCTTTCCTCATGGACGGCGTGAACCCCAGCTTCGGATTGCACATTGGAGGAATGAGCTGAGCCTGTAGGTCAGGTATTTCTCTAGCCGGTCTTCGAGGCACCTGCATCGTTTCATGCTACTACAGCACATGCCTTGGTGCCTCAACCTGAACCCTTGGTGCGTTCTGCGCTTGAACTGTACCAACATAGTGACAGTTTTTGTAAGCTGTATGACCGTGTTCTCCAGCATCTCCTGCTTTTGATACCATGCATGTTACCCTTCAACCATTGGGGCGACTAGGACTGGTTAGCGAGGAGGCAAGGGTGGCATGCCTACTGCAACACTGATCGCCTAGCAATGAGATATGCCTGCTGCATTCAAGGGTACATCTTCCGCAGGATGCATGTTTTGTTGCGACTGGTTCAGATGGCTCTCTGCTTGGTCATCGTCTCTAACGTATCTGGTTGTTCTAGTTATTGCCATTTTGTCAAAAATCATAAAACTTGGAAGAAAAATATTGCAGTTTTGGCCCTCCTTCTAACGCTAAAAATGTCGACATTGAAATCCAGTCGACGAGAATTCAATGCCCAATTACCTGTAATCAATGTTAGAAAGTACAATATCCAAGAAAAGACACAAACAAGAACAGAGAACAAGACCAGGAACACCAAGTTTTTACGTGGTTCAGCAATAATAAGTCTACGTCCACGATTGCCTCTCTTAAATTCTACAGAGTGACAGTATAATATTAATCTCTCATATATCTGTTACAATGATTTTAACCCCTATTTATAGGGAAAGAGGCGTTACAAATTAGGTAACAATATAATAGGAAGAGAATTATGAATTAATTATACTTCCTAAATAGTTTGAATAAAATCAGGAAACTGCTCCTTAAATCTCTCAAGATAACGTTGACTGATTTTGAGTTTGAATCCACTTCCATATCTGGCGAGAGAATCACTATCAGATCAAGTAACTGCCTGTTCCGGAAGATACTGCATTAACTGTTCTCTAATCACTATTCACAGTCTATAGCGACCTCGAGCTCGACCTCGTCGGATATCGAGTAGCAAGCTGTACATATGGAGAGTCATGGAACGAGCTTCAACCTGGCTATGGCACGAGCTCGTTACCGCGAGCTGACAAGACGATGGATGAGCTGAAGAGCTTAGACTTAGGTTTGACATCTAGGCCTTGTCTGATGGACTTTTATGCTGGATTGACTTTATTGGGCCTACTTTGGGCTTTTATCAGCCAATTTTAATGAATCCAGAAAACACATATAACAGGAGATACATGATCTGGGAACAGATTCTGATAGTAGCAACAGCAGCCATTGCGCCACCAAGAAACTCATGACCCCTAATAGAAATGGAAATCGAGAGGGTAATAATTATGCTTTGCAATGGAAAAGCATGATTGATACTATCAAAAAGAAGTCGTCTGTCAGGAGGTTCTCTATCATTCTTTTCTTGAATCGCTATGACTTTTCAAAGAAGAATCTTTCAGACTTTTGAGGATGATTCCGATATCCAAATACTCTTCGTCAAGCCTTCATGGAAGAATTTTGAATATCTAGAGCTTGCTAATGCTACTGATAATTTCAGTTCTGGTAATAACCAAACATCTCTCTCTTTGGTTATGTTTTAATAGTACTAGTCTACATTCTTGTTCATAAATGAAGAGCCTATTTTCTTTCTAATTTGAATGAAACCTCATTTGTAAAGTGTTCACATGGATTCACGGATCCATGTCCTAAGTTAGGACGTGAAATTCAGCTCTTTGTTATTATTCGAAAACACAGAGTTGAATTTCACGTCCTAACAGTGACCGTTTAGTGAGTTGCTGAACTGCAAAATATTTGAAGGAACGGTTTTGGGATGTTTGCATTGTTGTTGTTGTTGTTGTTGTTTTGTTTTTTTTTTTTTCAGCTTCAACTTTGATTGATGTGGGATGATATATTTCAATGAAATGGTGCGGGTATCTAGTCATTTTTCGGTTGGTTGTGTTTAGAGGAGTGATTGGCTTCCATTTTGTTGTGGATTACTTTAGTTTTTAGTGTATTGGTGTGGGATTTTGAGGCTTTGTTGATTGGTTGGGTTTAGGAGTAAGATGATTTTGGATCCAATAGTGATATGTTTTATTGTTTTGTGCTCTATTACTTTGACATTATGCAGAGGTTAATGTTTTCTCTTTTTTTTTTTTTTGAATTCGAAAGGGTTGGATTTGATTTTGGTGAAATGAAAAAAAAAATATTTTGAAAGTTCTCTTATAGTTTATATTTGAGAGAGCAGTTAGGTAATCGTGAAGATCCAGTTTGAAATAGATTGCATCTGCTTTTATAAAATTTGTTGTTTTTTTAATGCTTCATATGTTATCTGTGTTTTAAGTTGATATCCAGGGTTTGTTTTGAGATTTATATGGATGCTTCATAATATGTTATCTTTTTTTTCAAGCTTCACCTTAGTTCATAATATGCTTAATTTCTAGTTGTCTACATGTAAATTTCTAGTACATCATTGTGTTTAGATCCCAATGTTTATGGATTGACTTCTTAAACATGCATGTCTTCAACGATGATCTCTCCTAGTTCATTTTACAAGTGGGGCTAGAGATGCCTTGAGTCTTGCAGCACTATCTAGGGTGATTTCACTTGAAAACATTGTCAATAAAAACTCACATTGTCATTTCTATAAGTTTATCATTGATTGTGTGGTGGATCTAATATAAGGTTTGTGTGGTATTGTGGCTTCCACAGGTCGAATACCAGTTGAGTGACACTGGTCTTCTTGCAAATAAAAGTTTGTCAAAACAAGTGAACAAAGATAGTGAAGGTTTTGGTAAGGATGTACAATTTCACCAAATCTTCTAGACACATTACTCAATTAGCTTTTTCTTCTGCTAGTTCCAGCTGAAATTTTTGTCACTCATTATTGTTTGCTCTGCAATAGTGCCTATATCTGTTATTGCTTCCACCAAGAAAATCGAATCTCTGGTTAATAACAACCATTTGTTTGCATAAGCACTCTGGTCCTCTTCAAAGCTTGTAAGTCAATTTTTTTTTTTTTTTTTTGACTTCTAATGATAGCAATAGGTTGTATAATCTATAAATATTCCCTTGTTCTTTCAAATTGTTGATGCCTTGAAAGGTTGTAAGAAATGATGGCAAGAAGGTCAGACGCAAGCATCCTTTCACCAACAAAGATAGAGAGGAATTTTTTTTTTTTTTTTGGGGGGGGGGTGTGGAAGAAAAAAGATAGAGAGCACTTGCAAGTAAAACATTGTGAACATTATATTATCACAAGTGTTTCTATTGAAGCTATTTTGTGACACCCTAGTTGTCTTTGTCTGTTTGTAGTCTTGTACCGTTGTAGCAGAGAATTTGCCAATGATCATTCTCATTAAAACTTGGAGAATATATTCAATCTGGTTGAAAGGTTAGATTTTTTAATTAATTCCATATTTCATACATGGAAGAACATGTTTCTTGCACATATATTAACAGTTTCTATCTTTGGGCAGCGTGAAATCCATTCGGTATTGCATTCTCAGGAATCCAATGCTTCACATTCCAAAGAGGATTTCTTTGTCGGTAACAAGGTAACAGGAATGGACTAAACATATTTGTTTTTTCAAGTGTAGATGTCATCATAGATAAATTTTTGTTGTACTTGTTTTGTTTCATTATCTTAAGCTACATGCATTTGTGGAATATGAGAACATTGAGACAGCTGAGGAGAGTAGTATGTTAACGCTAGAATGTTGAACTTTGTTTGCTCTCAAATTCTCTCAATTTTTACAATATTGCCGACAGTTTGCAAAATTAACCAAGTCGAGAAGTTAAATAATGAAAGGAACTAGAGGAAAGGGCTTCGAGTAAGGTTGCCATTAAGATGCTCGGTACGCATAATATAGGATCAATTTTATCTCTTTCTTGTATGCTTGATTAAAATATTAATAGTTGTCAAATGTGAAAGTTTGCAACCAAAATCCATTCTAAAAGAATGGAAAGTTCGAATTTGATGAAATTTTGGGTGTCAAATATACACTTCTCGGTAGAGCAGTGCAACCCGGATCCGTAATTTTTGCAAGGAGCGATGGATGGTGGTGGTCTCTCTTCGTTTGTTCACCTTAGCTATGGGCAATTCATCTTAATTTTTGAAACATATTTGTTTTAAGTTTTTTAGATTTTGGGACAATCTTCTAGTTTAGAGTTATACTTTCGTATATGAAGAATCTATATTTGGCTATGTTAATTGCAACTGATATGTAGCTCTCATGAAATTTTCATACATTGATATGATGAATAGTGTAATAACTTCAGTATTCTGATAGAAGTTTTTTTTTTTTGGTTTTTGTTTTTGTTTTACAGCACTAAATAATTGGGCCTATATGTTTTCCTATCACCAAAGAACTTAAATGACTTTTTATACTACCATTTCACTGTTGTATTTTTAATTATAAAAATACCCGTATTCTAAAATTTCAAGAACCTTCACAAACAAAAAAACAAAAAGGGAACCCGCGCAAACAAAATATTTAAATTGAATGTTAGGTCGAGAGTTTTTTTTTTTTTTTTTTTTAAATGAAATGTCTGAAAGTCTTCCATGCACACCAAACAAGCGCCGTCGGCAACAATCGTCGGCAAGCTATAGACCAAAATGTTTGACGCTATGATTCCATGGCTTGCATCTTTAGGCATGGACGCTTCTGTGACATGTAATGCACTTCTAACTTGATGCCTAAATTCATATCTAGAGCCTCATCAAGATCAAAGCGTAAGTCAATTTGATATTTACTCGCCATTTGAAAGAATATTAGGTAAGATAAGGTACAGAAAAGAGCTAATGTTGGAGGGATTTTATAAAAAAGATCGAGAGCAAACAAATGACTTGTTGAATTAATAAAGGTTAATGTAGACAAGGTCTGCGATGGCTTGAATATTTGATTGTTTCAACTATCACAGGAGAATTAAACCGTATAGACATGCTCTGTTTTATTATTCTAAAACAGCGAGTTGAATTTCGCGAACTAACTGTTAGGTCACAGATCCGCGGCCTAATTGCTGTTAGGACGCGAATAATGTGAACAAACAGATGAATTGTTTGGTGCTATTCCATGCTATTTACTCATTAATAGAATAACTTGAACATTTTTATGGCTATGTTCTTTTTTATGTATATATAAGAATTCCAATTTTTATAATTAGTGTATAATGAAACTTTTTTTTTTTTTATGTAAATAGTGTTAAGGACATTATTTAGAGCTTTGGTACATTGTAGTATATACTTGAGGTATGTATATGCTTGATCAAAAAATTAAAAAAAAAAAGAAAAGTAAATGCATTCTAAAATGTGTGATTTTAATTTGTTACATGTAATTATAACTTAACATGTATGATTATATTTAATAAATATGATTATATTTATTTATTATAATTACATATATTTAGTTGTAATCATATATAATAAATTATAATAATATACTTTAAAATATAATTATGTATTTTTTTGGATGTATGCATGCTCATGGTAAACACAAGGCGACCTCGCTTAGAATTGCAATAAAATAATTTTCATAGATATTTGTAATATAAAAGTTATAATGATGGCCAAAAACAAAAAGTAAAATGAAAAATGCCTTTCTAATTTAATTAAGATGTAATACCCGCAAAGTTGCTTTTATATGTTATTTTTCTTTACTACGTTTTTATAGGAATGAAAAAGCCACATCATCTTAAAAGGAGTCAACCGAAAAAAGACACAACAATAATATATGTTGCATAAGACAGTCCTTTACTGCTAGCACCACAAACAGTGAGGCGAAACAGAGAGAGCACCGTTTTCGCGAACTATCGCGAACTCTCAATTCATGCGGCCATCACAATTCTCATGCAACTGAAACTCATGTCTATTGCAGCCATGGTGGAGAAAAAGAAAGAAGAGGGAAGGAAGAGTTGCCCGCGAACTCGGTTCGCCTTCGCGAACTTTCGTCTTTGCGCGAACTAATAGTTCGCAAATTCGGGAACTAATAGTAAACATGTGAGAAGCATTCATGAGAAGTAACTTGACCTGCTATGTTTTTTTGCGTATTTGAAAGAGTAAACAGATGAGAAGTCTTGTAATAGAGCATGTTTATTCAACCAATTCAAGCTCCGTTCTTCAACCAATTTAAGCTCTTCTGCAAATATCGGTTTAGGCTTTTTGTCGAACAATTAGTAAGTAGTCAGTACATTTAAGTTTAAAAATCAAAACTTTGAGCAAACCCACCTCCCATTCGCAGCCTAACCAAGACTAAAACACTTATCAACAAAATTTATCAACTTAATATCAACGCACTTTTCACGCCTCTGGTTCGAATGGAGAATCAGCCTCTGTTTTCATGCTTCTGATCAATTCATCGGCAGTGACTGGAGCTGTTGCAACTGTGGTAGAGAAAGAGCAAGAAGAGAAGAGAAAGAAGTGTGGTTGTTGCAGAGATGTTGCTGCTCTGGTTGAACGAAAAGAAGGGCGGTTGTTGAACAGAAAAGGTGTTGCTTTCAAATAGAGAAAGAAAGAGAAGCAAATAGAGCAATTCAAACTTAAAAAAACAAGGAACGGTGACCTATTAAATAGGACGCGAGGACACGATTCGCGTCCGGTTCGAATCGCGTTGAAGTCCGCCACGATATTCTACGGCTAAGATATTTATATATCCTTTCCATGCTCAAACTAGTTAAAGCATAACTGCATGTGTGAATAAAAATTTTGAATGGAATTGAATTCTAACCAGCTAGAGGGTCAGAGAGACGCGATTCGA
Organism: Litchi chinensis; assembly: GCA_019925255.1. Classification (NCBI taxonomy): domain Eukaryota; kingdom Viridiplantae; phylum Streptophyta; class Magnoliopsida; order Sapindales; family Sapindaceae; genus Litchi; species Litchi chinensis. Next base: position 6,443,794 of record CM034465.1, on the reverse strand, counting down.
ATTGCCTTGAAATCTAACACATGCTCTATTTTTTACCAAGAAAACAGAGCATGGTTTGATTTTGGACTTTGTTTTTTAGCAAGAATCGCCTCGAAAGGGACATTATTTCGTAAACTCGAAAGTGATATTAGTTCGCGAACAACGTGAACCATTCGCGAATTCGAAAGCGTTTGCGAACTATCTTTCTTCACAAAACAGAGAATGCTTTGCTCATCAGTCATCCACCCAAACTTGGATAGTGGACCGAGAGAAAGTTGCTCATAATGGATTTACCCTGGCATTTCAAAAATGTATTAGCTTCCATTGTTATCAAAGAATTTGGTCTCTTTATGGACCTTTGCTTGTGACTATTTTCAAAAGATTTACAGAAGCAACATCAATAGTGGCTCTTAATTCATCATATATATAATGATTCACGGATTTTTTTTTTTTTTTTTTTTTTTTTAAGCAATGGATTCACAAACTTTGTTTTCTGAAAGAACAAAGTCTATGACAAGGAGGAGTAGTTTGCTTGGGACCACTTTCGAAAGATTTACAGAAGCACCATCAATTGTTGCTCTTAATTCATCATATATATATATATATATAATGGATTCGCAGATTTTTTTTTTTTGTTTGAAGCAATGGATTCACAGATTTTGTTTTCTAAAACAACAAATATTCATAATTCACGGCGATGGGTTTGTTTTAATAATATGTTTGAATGTGTGTTTAAAAAGTTCCCAGGTAAAAGACTTAAGCCATTCAACGAAGGATATTATTATATTTTTACCTAGGTAGGTCCAGTTCATCAGGTTAAAACGTGACTGAGGATATTATTATATTTTTACCTAGGTTGGATCAATTCATCATGTTCAACAAGTTAGTAGGTTGCTAGTAGGTCATATTTTTAAAAGTGTATATATACATCCGATGTACACAAAGCGATCCATATATATATATATGTATATATATATCCAACCAAATATGTGCTAACTTAATATGTCAATCACTATAAATCTTTATATTCCATTTTAAGTTTTCAACCGGTTGGAATAAAATTTGTTTCTGGGGATTACAGAAATTAACCCTTCCCTAAATAGCAAAATTTGTTTCTACCTAAAAAATATATGTTTTCAAACCCTCGATCAAATTAATTGCATATACCTAATTTGACCAAATTGTCCCACCACAAATTTACTCATATATCCTTATCATTTAAAATAAAAAAATCATAATAAATAGATAATTACCAAATTAACCTTATTCAAATTTCAATACATTCAAACCCAACGACGGCAAAAGACCCATTGGTGATCTAATTGCAAGAGAGTTGTTGCCGGCCTTTGTTGACCTTCGTTGTCTATTTGTCGTCCGCAATGGACCACTGTCGACCTTGTTCACTTGCTCCATTACTTACAATATGCGATCTTTGAGTTGGCTAGTTGATTATTTGAATTTTTGGGGTTTTGTTGATTTTTTTTGTGATTTGTTCAGTTTTTTTGTGTTGTGGATATTGAGTACTAATGTTTAGGATTATATTTGATTAGATTTTAATTACTTTAAAATCTAATAGTGTTTAAGGGCCACTCTAAACATAGTTGCGTGTACCAACCGAATTTAAAGAGGCCTTTAACCCCGGTCAGTGTTATAGGATTTAAAGGCCACTTAAAATCTGGTAGCTATGCGAAACTGGATTTAAAGTGGCATTTAAACCTGATTAAGTTTTAAATTAATTAAAATTTATTTATTTTTTACTAGGGTCATGCTACCCACAACTCTATTGAGCTGACTTTCATATTAATTTGATTTCAATTTAATAGTCTAGAAAAAAAAAGTAATTTCTACATAATATAAATACCTATATAGATATTTGTATGACAGTATAGTTTATTAATAATTTAATTTAAGTTTAATTATCATTAAATGTTGTTTGATAGTAGAGTGGGATGTGGCTTATACAGGGCGGATAATTTGGTCATGCTCCTCTGACAATTTGGTGTGTTTGAAATGGTGGTTGAGTAAGATGTAGTTTATATGGGGAGGATAACTTTTGGTGATTGTCCCTTGACAATTTGGTGTGTGTGACCTTGTTGGAGATAATATAAAGCATCCAGCAATTCAGACAGCCTACAAACAATTAGATTGGAGGTCTTAGTCAGCTCAAGTTGGTGACAGTTCTATTAGTATAGTTAAACCATATGACAGCCCAACAACGAGTCCAAGAATTATTAAGTTTGGGAGCTTTGCTACTATGATGATATCCTCTATTAATAATGATGGAGTTGTTGATCAAGGGCTGGCAGATGGAAGATCAATTGATCCTAGATTCTTTGGTGGTTAAAGGAGATGATTAACTTTTGTACT